>PVJS01045985.1:0-16002 GCA_004027185.1 Glis glis | reverse complement strand
GCACGGAATTCCTTATGCCACCTGGGGTCCCCTGCACTAGGTACCAGACACCGGCGTTCTTGCGCAAAATAATGGCAGGTCCTGTGCCACCTGGGCGACCCCTGCGCCAGGTACCTGACCCCGGCGTCCCCGCGTGCAACCATGGCAGGCTATGCGACACCTGGGCGGCCCCTAAAACATGTACCAGACACCAACGTCCATGCATGCTACCCCGAAAGTCCTTGATCCCCCTGGAGGGCTCCTGTGCTAGGTACCAGACTCCGGCGTCATTGCGAGCCACCCCGGAAGGTCCTGCAACACCTGGGGGGCCCCTGCGCTAATTACCCGTCCCCTGCATCCCCCCGTACAACCCCGGAAGACCTTGAGCCACCTGGGGGACACCTGCACCATGTACCAGACGCCTGCGTTACTGCGCACCACCCCGGCAGTCCCTGCGCTCTTTGGGCGACCCCTTCGCCAGGTGCCAGACCCCGGCGTCCAAGCGTGCAACCCCGAAAAAAATTCTCTCAGTAGTTGTTATAATACTCTGCTAATTCTTTGCATGCCTCCACCTCTGGGCTTATTGAAAGTATTGTTGCCCACATAAATAACTTTGAATTGCATTGTAAGTTGATGATAAATAAAGTATTGTAATTTGGATATAAGGAGAATTTGTTCAAGTTAATCTTGACATTCCAGGAAGTAAGATGTTAGTGAATGTACCAAGTTTATCAAGGGAAACACAATGAAAGTGGTCAATGATGGGAAAATGACCTTAGCATCAATAGCAATATCGGGCAGCATTCTTATTATACCTCAGTCTTGCCTTTCACCAAGGAATATTTGATGGCAAAAGGCGTAGTCTAACATGATGAAAATGTCTATCTCCTCGTGATTAATGCAAGGAATTGATGAAAAATAAGACAAAACGTGAAACGTAAGATGAAACGTGAAAAAGTACTCCGAAGTTGCATTGAAAACAGGGTAAAATGGAAACACTTGCTGGGGTTGCGCACTTGGACTCCGGGGTCTTGTACCAGGTACAGAGGACGCCAAGGTGTCTCACGGGTTGCCCAGGTGCCTCAGGGGGGCTGGGGTGGTGCGAGGAACACCGGGGTCTGGTACTGGGCGCAGGGGCTGCCCTGGAGGCGCAGGGGCTGCCCCGGTTGCACACGTGGACGCCGAAGTCTCGTATAATGTCAGGGGCTGCCCAGGTGACGCAGGGGCTGCCCAGGTGTCGCAGGGGCTGCCGGGGTTGCGCGCGGTGACGCCGGGGTCTGGTACCTAGCACAGGGTCCCCCCAGGTGGCTCAAGGACTTTCGGGGTTGCACGTTGGGATGCTGGGGTGTGGTGCATGGGTAACAGGTCGCCCAGGTGGCACAGGAACTGCCGGGGTTGCGCGCGAGGGCGCCGGGGTCAGGAACCTAGTCTAGGGGTCCCCCCGGTGGCTCAAGGGCTTCCGGGGTTGCACTCGTGGACGCCGGGGTCTGGTACTTGGTGCAGGGGCCGCCCAGGAGGCGCAGGGGCTGCCGGGGTTGCGCACGTGTACGTCGGGGTCTCGTACATCGCGCAGGGGCTGCCCAGTTGTTGCAGGGTCGGCCCAGGTGTCGCAGACGCTGCCGGGGTTGCGCGCGGTGACGCCGGGGTCTGGTACCTAGCACAGGGGCCACGCATGTGGCTCTAGGACTTTTGGGGTTGAACGCGGGGACGCTGGGGTGTGGTAGGTGGAGCAGGTGTCGCCCAGGTGGCGCAGGGTCTTCAAGCGTTGCGTGCGGGGACGCCGGGGTCAGGTACCTGGCGCAGGGGACCCCAGGTGGTGCAGTGACAGCCGGGGTTGCACGCGAGGACGCCGGGGTCTGGTACCTGGCCCAGGCGTCGCCCAAGGAGTGCAGGGGCTGCCGAGGTTGCGCGCGATAAGAAAGGGGTCTTGTACCTTTCGCAGGGGCCGCCCAGGGGACGCAGGGGACGCCCAGGTGGCACAGGGGCTGCCGGGTTTGCGAGCGATGATGCCGGGGTCTCGTACCTGGCGCAGGGGCCGCCTAGTTGGCGCAGTAACTGCCGGGGTTGCACGCGGTGACGCCGGGGCCTGATACCTGGCGAAGGGGCCGCCCAGGTGGTGCCTGTGCCGCCCATGTGATGCAGGGGCCGCCCAGGCGGCGCAGGGGCTGCTGCGGTTGCTCGCAGGTTGCCGGGGTCTGGTACTTGGTACCGGGGACGCCCAGGTGGCGAGTGGAGGCTGGGGTTGCATACGTGGATGCCGAGGTCTGGCACCTGGTGAAGGGGTCGCCCAAGGAGCACAGGGACTGCTGGGGTGGCACGCAGTAACGCCGGCGTCTGGTACATGGCGCAGGGGTCCCCCAGGTGGCGCAAGGACTTCCGGGGTTGTACGGAGGGATGCCGGGGATGGGTACTTAGCACAGGGGCCCACAGGTGTTGCAGGACCTTCCGGGGTGCCTGGCAATAACGCCGGGGTCTGGTACCTAGCACAGGAGCCCCCCAGGGGGCTCAAGGACTTTTGGGGTTTCACTCGGGGACGCCAGGGTCTGGTACATGGTTCAGGGGCCGCCCAGGTGTCGCATAGCCTGCTAGGGTTGCACGCGGGGATGCCGGGGTCAGGTACCTGGCGCAGGGGTCGCCCAGGTGGCACAGGGCCTGCCATTATTGTGCACAATGACGCCGGGGTCTGGTACCTAGCGCAGGGGACCCCAGGTGGCGTAAGGAATTCCGCGGTTGCGCGGGAGGACGCCGGGGTCTGGTACCTGGCGCAAGGAGCACAGGGGCTGCCGGGGTTTCGTGCGGTAACACCGGAGTCTTGTACCTGGCACAGGGGCCGCACAGGGGACGCACGGGATACCCAGGTGGCACAGGGGCTCCCGGGTTAGCGCGCGGGGATGCCGGGGTCTGGTACCTGGTGCAGGGGCTGCCAAGGTGGCGAAGGGACTGCTGGGGTGGCACGAGGGGACACCGGGGTCTGACCCGCAGAGCAGAGGCTGCCCAGGTGGCGCAAGGACTGCCAAGGTTGCATGCGGGGACGCTGGGGTCTGGTCCTGGCGCAGAGGCAGCCCAGGTGGCACAGGGCCTGCCGGGGTGTTTTGCGGTGATGCTGGGGTCTGGTACCTAGCACAGCGGCCCACCAGGAGACTCACATACTTTCGGGGTTTCACGCGGGGACACCAGGGTCTGGTATCTGGCGCAGGGCCGCACAGGTGTCGCAGGGCCTGCTGGGGTAGTGGGCGGGAACGCCGGGGTCTGGCACCTGGCGCAGTGGTCACTCAGGGAGAGTAGGGACTGCCGGGGTGGCGCGCTTTAACGCCTGCGTCTGGTATTGTCGCATTGGCCACCCAGGTACACAGGTGCAGCCCTGGTGGCGCAGGGGTGCCGGGGTTGCGCACTTGGACGCTGGGGTTTCGTACCAGGTGCAGAGGCCGCCCAGGTGTCTCAGGGGCTGCTGGTGTGGCGTGCGAGGACGCTGGGGTCTGGTACATGGTGCAGGAACCGCCCAGGTGGTGCAGGGGCTGCCCATGTAATGCAGAGGCCGCCCAGGTGGCACAGGGACTTCTGGGGTGGTGCACGGGGACGCCAGGGTCTGGCACTTGGCGCAGGGTCGCCTAGGAGGCGCACGGGCTGCTGAGGTTGCGAACGTGAATGCCGGGGTCTCGTACATGGCGCAGAGGCCGCCCAGGTGTCACAAGGCCTTCCTGGGTGGCTCGCGGAGATGCCGGGTTCTGGTACGTGGCACAGGGACTGTCCAGCTGATGCAGGGGCCACCCTGTGGCTCAGAGGCTACCGGGGTTGCGCGCGGGGACAACGGTGTCTGGTGTCTGGCGCAGGGGTCGCCCAATGAGTGCAGGGGCTGCCGGGTTTGCACGCGGTAACACCGGGGTTTTGTAACTGGCGCAGGGGCCGCCCAAGGAACGCAGTGGCCGCCCAGGTGGCGCGAGGACTGCCGGGGTTACACGCGGGGACGCTGGGGTCTGGTACATGGTGCAGGCGTTGCCCAGGTGGCGCTGGGGCCGACCATGTGATGCAGAGTCAGCCCAGGTGGCACAGGGAAATCTGGGGTGGCGCGCGGGGACTCCGGGGTTAGGCACTTGGCGCAGGGTCCACCCAGGAGGCGCACGGGCTGCCGAGGTTGCGAACGTGGATGCCGGGGTCTCATTAATTGCGCAGAGGCAGCCTAGGTGTCACAGGGGCCGACCAGGTGTCGCAGAGGCTGCCGGGGTTGCGCGCGGTGAAACCGGGATGTGGTACCTAGCACAGGGCCCCCCTCAGGTGGCTCAAGGACTTTCTGGGTTGCACCTGGGGATGCTGGGATGTGGTACATGGTGTAGGTGCTGCCCAGGTCGTGCAGCGGCTGCCGGGGTTGCGCACAGGGAAGCCGGTGTCAGGTCCCTGGCGCAGGGGTCGCCTAGGTGGTGCAGGAACTGCCGGTGTTTTGCGCAAGGACGCCGGGGTCAGGTACCTGGCGCAGGGGTCCCCCAGGTGATGCAATGACTTCCGGGGTTGCACGGGGTAATGCCGGGGATGGGTTCTTAGTGCACGGGCCCCCCAGGTGTCGCAGGGCCTGCCGGGGTGGCTCGCGGTGATGACGGGGTCTGGAACCTAGCACAGGGGCGCCCCAGGTAGCTCAAGAACTTTCACGTTTGTGTGCGGGGAAGCCAGTGTCAGGTCCCTGGTGCAGGGGTCGCCTAGGTGGCGCAGGAAATGCTGGGGTTGTGCACAAGGACGCCAGAGTCAGGTACCTGGCGCAGGGGTCCCCCAGGTGACGCAATGACTTCTGGGGTTCCATGGGGGAACGCCGGGAATGGGTACTTAGTGCAGGGGCCCCCCAGGTGTCGCAGGGCCTGCCAGGGTGGCTCGCGGTGGTGCCGGGGTATGGAACCTAGCACAGGGGCGCCCCAGGTGGCTCAAGAACTTTTGTGGTTGCACGCAGGGACGCCGGGGTCTGGTATCTGACACAGGGGCTGCCCAGGTGTCGCATAGCATGTCGGGGTTGCACGCGGTAGCGCCTGGGTCAGGTCCTTGGCACAAGTGTCACTGAGGTGGAGGAGGAACTGCCATTGTTGTGCGCGAGAATGCCGGGGTCTGGTATCTAGCGCAGGGGACCCCAGCTGGCACAAGGATTTCCGCGGTTCCGCACGAGGATCCCGGGGTCTGGAACCTGGCTTAGCGACCGCCCAGGTGGCGCAGAGACTGCTAGGGTGGCGCGCGGGGACGCTGGGGTCTGGTACTTGGCGCAGGGGCCGCCCAGGAGGTGCAGGGGCTGTCGGGGCTGCGCACGTGGACGCCGGGGTCTCGTACATCGCGCAGGGGCCGCCCAGTTATCGCAGGAGTGGCCCAGGTGTCTCAGAAGCTGCCGGGGTTGTGTGCGTTGACGCTGGGGTCTGGTACTCAGCACAGGGGCCACGCATGTGGCTCTAGGACTTTTGGGGTTGCACGTGGGGACGCTGGGGTGTGGTAGGTTGTGCAGGTGTCGCTCAGGTGGCGCAGGGTCTTCAAGAGTTGCGCGCGGGGACGCCGGGGTCAGGTACCTGGCGCAGGGGACCCCAGGTGGTGCAGTGACAGTCAGGGTTGCGCGCGAGGACGCCGGCGTCTGGTACATGGTGCAGGCGTCGCCCCAAAGTGTACAGGGGCTGCTGGGGTTGTGCGAGGTAACAAAGGGTTCTTGTACCTTCTAAGGGGCCGCACAGGGGACGCAGGGGACACCCGGGTGGCACAGGGTCTGCCGTGTTTGCGCGCGATGATGCCGGGGTCTGGTACCTGGCGCAGGGGCCGCCTAGTTGGCGCAGTAACTGCCGGGGTTACACGCCGTGATGTCGGGGCCTGATACCTGGCGAAGGGGCCGCCCAGCTGGTGCCTGGGCCGCCCATGTGATGCAGGGGCTGCCCAGGCGGCGCAGGGGCTGCTGCGGTTGCTCGCAGGCATGACGGGGTCTGGTACTTGGCACCGGGGTCGCCCAGGTGTCGAGGGGATGCTGGGGTAGCGTACGTGGATGCCGGGGTCTGGCACCTGGAGAAGGGGTCGCCCAGGGAGCACAGGGAATGCCGGGGTGGCGCACAGTAACGCTGGCGTCTGGTACATGGCGCAGGGGTCCCCCAGGTGGCGCAAGGCTTCCGGGGTTGTACGGGGGGATGCCGGGGACGGGTACTTAGCGCATGGGCTCCCCAGGTGTAGCAGGACCTTCCAGGGTGGCTGGCAATGACGCCGGGGTCTGCTACGTAGCACAGGAGCCCCCCAGGTGGCTCAAGGACTTTCGGGGTTGCATGCGGGGATGCCGGTTTCTGGTACATGGTTCAGGGGCCGCCCGGGTGTCACATAGATGCCGGGGTTGCATGTGGGGACGCCGGGGTCAGGTACTTGGTGCAGGGGTCTCTCAGGCGGCACAGGACCTGCCATTATTGTGCACAATGACGCCGGGGTCTGGTACCTAGCGCAGGGGAACCCAGGTGGCTTAAGGAATTCCACGGTTGCGCGGGAGGACGCCGGGGTCTTGTACCTGGTGCAAGGAGTGCAGGGGCTGCCGGGGTTTCTCGCGGTAACACCGGAGTCTTGTACCTGGCGCAGGGGACGCAGGGGATGCCCAGGTGGCACAGGGGTTGCTGGGTTAGCGCGCAGGGATGCCGGGGTCTGGTACCTGGCGCAGGGGCTGCCAAGGAGGCGCAGGGACTGCTGGGGTGGCACGAGGGGACTCTTGGGTCTGACCCCTAGAGCAGAGGCCACCCAGGTGGAGCAAGGACTGCTGGGGTTGCACGCGGGGACTCCGGGGTCTGGTCCTGGCGCAGGGGCAGCCCAGGTGGCACAGGGCCTGCCGGGGTGTTTTGCGGTGACGCCGGGGTATGGTACCTAGCACAGCGGCCCCCCAGGTGACTCACGGACTTTCGGTGTTGCAAGCGGGGATGCCGGGGTCTGGTATCTGGCGCAGGGCCGCACAGGTGTCGCAGGGCCTGCTGGGGTTGCACGCGAGAACGCCGGAGTCTGGCACCTGGCGCAGTGGTCTCCCAGGGAGAGAAGGGACTGCCGGGGTGACGCGCGGTAACGCCGGCGTCTGGTGTTGGCGCATTGGCCACCCAGGTGACGCAGGTGCAGCCCTGGTGGTGCAGGGGTGCTGGGGTTGCGCACTTGGACCCCGGGGTTTTGGGCCATGTGCACAGGCCGCCCAGGTGTCTCAGGGGCTGCTGGTGTGGCGTGCGAGGATGCTGGGGTCTGGTACATGGTGCAGTTACCGCCCAGGTGGTGCAGGGGCTGCCCATGTAATGCAGAGGCTGCCCATGTGGCACAGGGACTTCTGGGGTGGTGCACGGGGTCACAGGGGTCTGGCACTTGGTGCAGGATCGCCCAAGAGGCGCACGGGCTGCTGAGGTTGCGAACGTGAATGCCGTGGTCTCGTACATGGCGCAGAGGCCTCCCAGGTGTCGCAGGGGTCGCCCAGATGTCGCAGAGGCTGCCGGGGTGGCGCACGGTGATGCCGGGGTCTGGTACCTAGCACAGGGCCCCCCCGGTGGCTCAAGGACTTTCTGGGTTGCAAACGGAGACGCTGGGGTGTGGTACATGGTGCAGGGGCTGCCCATGTGGTGCAGGGACTGCCGGGTTTGCACGCGGGGAAGCCAGTGTAAGGTCTCTGGTGTTGAACAAGGCGCGAGAAACAGAAATTCCAAGACCACCAACTCAGTTAAGGCGAGACTTTAATACCGCGGGGCTACCGTCCAGCAGCACAGGCTAGAACGGCAGCCCCTTGTGTAGCTTACAGCTCTCTTTATAGAACAAGCTGGGGTTACAGACATGGATTTTTGCAGTTTGGGTTCGAATTAGCCAACCACAGAAAGCTTTCCCTTATTTAGAGGTAAAATGATTAGTTTAGGGTAGGGGGTCAGACACAGGGGTGGGGGTTGGTGTTTAGGGCTTTGTCCGGAGCGGAGGTCAGGACAGGAACTGATATATTGGGTATTGTCCTTAGGGGCAATAAAGGCAGGAACTGGTTTATCAATAGAGGCAGGAACTGGTCTTTCCATCCTTGGGGAACTAGTCTTGTCCTTGGGGCAGTAAAGACAGGGAATTTTATTTCTAGGGTAGAAAACAAGGCTAAAAATTACTTTTTCGGGTACATTATTACACCTGGCACAGGGGTTGCCTAGGTGGCGCAGGAACTACCTGGGTTGCGTCCAAGGACGCCTGGGTCAGGTATCTGGCACAGGTGTCCCCCAGGTGGTGCAAGGACTTCCAGGGTAGCACGGTGGGACGCCTGGGACAGATACTTAGCGCAGGGGCCCCCAAGGTGTCGCAGGGCCTGCCGGGGTGGCTTGCGGTGACGCCGGGGTCTGGTACCTAGCGCAGGGGACCACTGCTGGCACAAGGAATTCCGGGGTTGTGCGCGAGGACGTCGGGGTCTGGGACCTGGAGCAGGTACCGCCCAGGTGGCGCAGTGACTACCGGGGAGGCGCGCTGGGACTGCGGGGTCTGGTACCTGTGAAGGGGCAGCCCAGTTGGCAGGTGCTACCGGAGTTGCGCGCTGGGACGCTGGGGTCTGGTACCTGGCGCAGGGGTCTCCCAAGGAGCGGAGGGGCTGCCGGGGTTGCGCGCGGTAACGCCGGCGTCTGGTACCTGGCGGAGGGGCCGCCCAGGTGACGCAGGTGCAGCCTAGGTGGCACATGAGTGCCGGTGTTGCGCACTTGAATGCTGGTGTATCATACCGTGTGCAGGGTCCGCCCGGGTGGCACAGGGGCTGCCGGGGTGGCTCGCGGGGACGCCGGGGTGTCGGACATGGCGCAGGGGCCACCCAGGTGTCGCTGGGGCCGTCCAGGTGTCGGAGGGGCTTCCGGGGTTGCGCGCGGTGACGCCGGGGTCTGGTACATAGCACATTGGCCCCCCAGGTGGCTCTAGGACTTTCGGGGTTGCACGCAGGGACGCTGTGGTGTGGTACGTGGTGCAGGGGTCGCCCAGGTGGTGCAGGAACTGCCAGGTTTGCGCGTAGTAACACCGGGGTCTTGAACATGGTGCAGGGACAGCTCAGGCGACGCAGGTGACGCCTAGGTGGCACAGGGGCTTCAGGGTTTGCGCGCGATGATGCCGGGGTCTGGTACCTGGCCCAGGGGCCGCCCAGGAAGCTCAGGGACTTCCGGGGTGGCCCGCGGTAACGCCAGCGTCTGGTACCTGTTGCAGGGGTTGTCCAGGAGACGCAGGTGGTGCAAGGGACACTCATGTGATGCAGGGGCCGCCCAGGTGGCAAATGGGTCCGGAGGTGGAACACTTGGGCACCGGGGTCTCATACCGGGTGCAGAGGCCGCCCAGGTGGCTCAGGGTCTGCTGTTGTGTCACGCGAGGACGCCGGGTTCTAGCGCAGGTGCTGCCCAGGTGGCAGGGGCTGTCGGGGTGTTTCGCGGTGATGCTGGGGTCTGGTACCTAGCACAGGGTCCCCCCATGGGGCTCAAGGACTTTCGGGATTGCACGCGGGGACGCCGGGGCCTGGTTCATGGTTCAGGGGCCGCCCAGTACTGCAGGGGCTGCTGGGTTTGCACGCGGGGATGCTGGAGTCAGGTACCTGGTGCAGGTGTCGCCCAGGTGGCGCTGGAACTGCAGGGGTTGAGCGCGAAGATGCCGGAGTATGGTTCCTGGTGCAGTTGCCTCCCAGGAGGCGCAGGGGCATCAGGGGTTGCGCACATGGACGCCGGGATCTCGTACATGGTGCAGCGGCCACCAAGGTGTCACAGGGCCTTCCAGCGTGGCTCGCGGTGATGCCGGGGTCTGGTACCTGGTGCAGGGGCCGTCCAGGTGATGCAGGGGCCACCTAGGTGTCACAGAGGCTACCGGGGTTGCACACGAGGACGCCGGGGTCTGGTTCCTGGCGTAGGGGTCGCCCATGGAGTGCAGGAGCTGCCGGGGTTGCGCGCGGTAACACCGGAGTCTTGTAACTGGTGCAGGGGCCGCCCAGGGGACGCAGGGGCCGCCAAGGTGGCAAAGGGTCTGCTGGGTTGGCATGCGGGGACACCTGGTTCTGACCCCAAGCACAGGGGCCGCACAGGTGGCACAGGACCTGCCGGGGTGGCTCGCGGTGACGCCGGGGTCTGGTACCTAGAACAGGGGCCCCCCAGGTGTCTCAAGTACTTTCGGGGTTGCACGTGTGGATGCTGTAGTGTGGTATATGGTACAGGGGGCGCCCAGGTGGCGCAGGGGCTGCCGGTGTTGTGCGCGGGGACGCCGGGGTCAGGTCCCTGGCGCTGGGGTCCCCCAGGTGGCACAAGGACTTCCGCGGTTTCACGTGGGGACGGTGGGGTCTGGTACCTAGCGCAGGGGCCCACCAGGTGGCACAGGGCCTGCCGGGGTGGCTCGCGGTGACGCCAGGGGCCTAGTACAGGGGCCCCCCAGGTGGCTCAAAGATATTCGGGGTTGCACGCCGGGATGCCGGGGTCTGGTATCTGGCACAGGGTCCGCCCAGGTGTCGCATAGCCTTCTGGGGTTGCAAGCGGGGACGCCGGGTCAGGTACCTGGCTCAGGGTTCTCCCAGGTTTGCAGTGATAGCAGGGGTGGCGCTAGGAGGTGCCGCGAGGGGACGGCGGGGTCTGGTACCTGGCGAAGGGGCAGCCGAGTTGGCAGGGGTTGCCGGGGTTGCGCACGGGGATGCTGGGTCTGGTTCCTGGTGTAGGAGTCGCCCAAGGAGCGCAGGGCCTGCTGGGGTTGCGTGCGGTAACACCGGGGTCTTGTACCTGTGTAGGGGCCGCCCAGGGGACTCGGGATGCCCAGGTGGCATAGGGGCTGCCAGGTTTGTGTGCAATTATGCCGGGGTGTGGTACCTGGCACAGGGCCCGCCCAGGTGGCGCAGTAATTTCCGGGGTTGCACGCGAAGACGCCAGGGTCTGATACTTGGCGCAGGGGCTGTCCAGGTGGTGCAGGAGCCGCCCTTCTGATGCTGGGGTCTGGTACCGAGCGCAGGGGCTGCCCAGGTGATGCAGGGGCCGCCCGGGTGTCGCAGAGGCTACCGGGTTTACATGCGGGGACACACGGGTCTGGTCCCTGGCGCAGGCGTCGTCCAAGGAGCGCAGGGTCGGCCTGGGTTGCGCGCGGTAACACCGGGGTCTTGTACCTGGCTCAGGGGCCACCTAGGGGACGCAGGGGACGCCCAAGTGGCACAGGGGCCGCCGTGTTTGCGCGCGGGGATGCCGTGGTATGGTACCTGGCGCAGGGCCCGCCCAGGTGGCGCAGTAATTTCCGGGGTTGCACACGGTGACGCTGGGGTTTGATACTTGGCGCAGGGGCTGCCCAGGTGGTGCAGGAGCCGCCCTTCTGATGCTGGGGTCGCCCAGGTGGCACAGGGGTTGCCGGGGTTTTGCGCAGGGACGCCAGGGTCTGGTACATGGTGCAGGGGACGCCCAGTTGTCGCAGGGGCTGCCCATGTGTTGCAGAGGCCGCCCAGGTGGCACAGGGATTTCTGGGGTGGCTCGCAGGGACGCCAGGGTCTGGAACCTGGTGCAAGGGCCACCAAGGTGTCGCAAGGCCTTCCAGGGTGGCTCGCGGTGACGCCGGGGTCTGGTACCGAGCGCAGGGTCTGCCCAGGTGACGCAGGGGCCGCCCGGGTGTCGCAGAGGCTACTGGGGTTACATGCGGGGATGCACGGGTCTGGTCCTTGGCGCAGGCGTCGTCCAAGGAGCGCAGGGTCGGCCTGGGTTGCACGCGGTAACACCGGGGTCTTGTACCTGGCTCAGGGGCCACCTAGGGGACGCAGGGGACGCCCAAGTGGCACAGGGGCCGCCGGGTTTGCGCGCGGGGATGCCGGGGTCTGGTACCTGGCGTAGGGGCAGCCCAAGTGGCGCAGGCTGGCCGGGGTTGTGCAGTTGGACGCCGGGGTCTCATACCGGGTGCTGGGGCCGCCCAGATGGCTCAGGGGCTGCTGGGGTGGCGTGCGTGGACGCCGGGGTCGGGTACATGGTGCAGGAGCCGCCCAGGTGGGGCAGGGGCCGCCCATGTAATGCAGAGGTCGCCCAGGTGGCACAGGGACTTCTTGGGTGGCGCACAGGAACGCCGGGGTCTGGTACTTGGTGCAGGGCTGCTCAGGAGGCGCAGGGGCTGCTGGGTTGCGCACGTGGACGCCAGGATCTCGTACATGGCACAGGGGCCGCCCATGTGTCGCAGTGGATGCCGGGCTTGCGTACATGGACGCCGGGGTCTGGTACCTGGCGCAGGGGTCGCCCAGGGAGCGCAGGGACTGCCGTGGTGGCATGCGGTAACGCCGGCATCTGGTACTTGGTGCAGGGGCCGCCCAGGTGACGCAGGTGCAACCCAGGTGGCGCAGGGTTGCCGGGGTTGCGCACTTGGACGCCGGGGTTTCATACATGGTGCAGGGGCCGCCCAGGTGTCGCAGGGGCCACCAAGGTGATGCAGAGTCTGCCTGGGTTGCGCGCGGTGATGCCGGGGTCTGGTAACTAGCACTGGGGCCTGCCAGGTTGCTCAAGGACTTTCGGGTTTCACGCAGTGATGCTGGGGCCACCCAGGTGTCACAGGTGTCACCCAGTTGGCGCAGGAACTGCCGGAGTTGCGTACCTGGACGCCGGGGTCTGGAACCTGGCGCTGGGATCGCCCAGAGAGCGCAGGGACTGCCAGGGTTTCGTGCGGTAACGCTGGCGTCTGGTACTTGGTGCAGGGGCCACCCAGGTGATGCAGTTGCAGCCCAGGTATCACAGGGTGGCACGCTGGGGTGGCACGCAGGGAAACCGGGGTCTGACCCCTAGCGCCGAGGCCGCCCAGGTGGCGCAGGGAGTACTGGGGTTGCACGCAAGGATGCTGTGGTCTGGTATCTGACGCAGGGGCCGCCCAGGTGTCGCAGGGTCGGCCGCGGTTGTGCGCGGGAACACCGGGGTCAGGTACCTGGCCAAGGGTCGCCCAGGTGGCGCAGGAAATGCCGTGGTTGTGCGCGAGGACGCAGGGGTCTGGTACCTAGCGCAGGGGGCCCCAGGTTGAGCAAGTACTTCCGGGGTTGCGTACTTGGACTCCGGGGTCTGGTACCTGGTGCAGGGGTCGCCCAGGTGTCGCAGGGACTGCCGGGTTGGTGCGTGGTAACACCGGCATGTGCTACCTAGCGCAGGGGCCACCCAGCTGATGCAGGGGCCGCCCAGGTGTCTCAGAGGTGGCTGGCGTTGCGCGCAGGGACTCCGGAGTCGCCCAAGGAGCGCAGGGGCTGCTGGGGTTGCGCGCGGTAAAATCCTGGGTCTTGTACCTTGCGCAGGGGCCGACCAGGGGACGCAGGGGCCGCCAAGGTGGTGCAGGGACTGCTTGGGTGGCACGTTGGACACCGGGGTCTGACCCCTAGAGCAGAGGCCACCCAGGTGGCGCAGGGACTGCTGGGGTTGCGCGTGAGGACGCCCGGGTCTATTATCTGGCGCAGGGGCCCCCGAGATGGCGCACTTGCAGCCCAGTTGGCACATGGGTGCCGGGGTTGCGCACTTGGAAGACGGGGTCTCGTATATTGTCAGGGGCCGCCCAGATATCGCACGGGGCGCCCAGGTGTCGCAGAGGTTCCCGGAGTTGAGCGTGGGGATGCCGGGGTCTGGTACCTAGCACAGGGGACACCCAGGTGGCTCAAGGTCTTTTGGGGTTGCACGCAGGGACGCTGGGGTGTGGTACATGGTGCAAGGGTAGCCCAGGTGGCACAGGATCTGCTGGGGTTGCACGCGAGGACGCCGGGGTCTGGTACCTGGCGCAGGGGTCCCCCAGGTGGCGCAAGGACTTCCGGGGTTGCACGCGGGGACGCCGGGGTCTGGTACCTAGCGCAGGGGCTCCCCAGGTGTCGCAGGACCTGCCGGCGTGGCTCGCCGGGGTCTGTTATATATAAGAGGGGACCCCAGGTGACGCAAGGACTTCTGCGGTTGCATGCGGGGACGGCGGGGTCTTTTACCTGACGCAGGGGCCGGCCAGGGACGCAGGGGACGCCCAGGTGACAGTCGGGCGGCCGGGTTTGCATGCGATGATGCCGGTGTCTGGTACCTGGCACAGTGGCTGCCCAGGTGGCGCAAAACTGCTGGGGTTGCACGCAGTGACGCCGGGGTCTGACACATGGCCAGGGGCCTCCCAGGTGGTGCAGGAGCCCCCCTTCTGATGCAGGGGTCGCCCAGGTGGTGGGTTGCGCACTTGGACGCCAGGTTCTCATACCGGGTGCAGAGGCCGCCCAGGTGGCTCAGGGGCTGCTGGGTTGGCGCGCATGGACGTCGGGTTCGGGTACATGGTGGAGGGGTCGCCCAGGTGGTGCAGAAACTGCCGGCGTGGCGTGAGGAGACGCCGGGGTCTGGTACCTGGCACAGGAGCCGCCCAGTTGGCGCAGGGGCCGCCCATGTGATGCAGAGGCCGCTCTGGTGGCACAGGGACTTCTGGAGTGTAGCACGGGGACCCCGGGGTCTGGTACTTGGCGCAGGGGCCGCCAAGGAGGTGCAGGGGCTGCTGGGGTGGTGCACGTGGACGTCAGGGTCTGGTACCTAGCACAGGGGCCCCCCAGGGGGCTCAAGGAATTTTGGGGTTGCATAGGGGGATGCCGGGGTCTGGTACATGGTTAATGGGCCGCTGGTGCAGGGGCCGCTCAGGAGGCGAAGGGGCATCAGGGGATGCGCATGTGGACGCTGGGGTCTCATACATGGTGCAGAGGCCACCAAGGTGTTGCAAAGCCTTCCAGGGTGGCTCCCGGTGACGCCGGGGTCTGGTACCTGGTGCAGGGGCCGTCCAGGTTGCGCAGGGGCCGCCCAGGTATCGCAGTGGCTACGGGTGTTGCGCGCAGGGACGCCGGGGTCTGGTACCTAGCACAGGGGCCCTCCAGGTGGCTCAAGGACTTTCAGGGTTCCATGCGGAGATGCTGGGGTGTTGTACATGGTACAGGGGCGGCACACGTGGCGCAGGGGCAGCCGGGGTTGCTGGCGGGGACGCCGGGGTCCGGTACCTGGCGCAGGCGTCGCCCAAGGAGCGCAGGGGCTGCCGGGGTTGTACGCTGTATCACCGGGGTCTTGTACCTGTCGCAGGGGCCGCCCAGGGGACTTAGGGGATGCCCAGGTGGCACAGGGGTTGCTGGGTTTGTGCGCGATGATGCCGGGGTCTGGTACCTGGCTCAGAAGCCGCCCAGGTGGCGCAGTAACTGTCGGGGTTGCACGCGGTGACCCCGGGGTATGATACCTGGTGCAGGGGCCACCCAGGTGGTGCAGGGGCCGCCCATGTGATGCAGGGGCCGCCCAGGTGGCACAGGGGCTGCTGCGTTTGCTCTCAGGCATGCCGGGGTCTGGTACTTGGCACCGGGGGCGCCCAGGTTGCCAGGGGCTCCCGGGGTTGCGTACGTGGACGCCGGGGTCTGGTACCTGGCTCAGGGGTCGCCCATGCGCCATGTATGAGACCCCGGCGTCCACGTGCGCAACCCTGGCAGCCCCTGCGCCTCCTGGGCAGCCCCTGCGCCAAGTATCCAACCCCGGCTTCCCCGCACACCACCCCAGCAGCCCCTGAGCCACCTGGGTGGGCTCTGCACCCGGTACGAGACCCTGGCGTCCAAGTGTGCAACCCCGGCACCCCTGCGGCACCTGGGCTGCTTTTTCGTCACCTGGGCAGCCCCTGGGCCAGGTATCAGACCATGGCATCACCGCGTGCAACTCCAGCAGTTACTGCGACACCTGGGCTGTCCCTGCGCCAGGTACCAGACCCCGGCATCATCGCGCGCAAACACGGCAGCCCCTGTGACACCTGGGCGTCCCCTGCGTCCCCTGGGTGGCTCTTGCGACAGGTACAAGACCCCGGTGTTACCGTGTGCAACCCCGGCAGCCCGTGCACTCCTTGGGCGATGCCTGCGCCAGGTACCAGACCCCGGCGTCCTACTGTGCAACCCTGGCTGTCACTGCACAACCTGGGGTACCCTGCACCAGTTACCAGACCCTGGCGTCCCCGCAAGCAACCCCTGCAGGCCCTGCGCCACCTGGGCGACCCCTGCACCACATACCATACCCCAGTGTCCCCGCGTGCTACCGCAAAAGTCCTAGAGCCATATGTGTGTCCCCTTTGCTAGGTACCAGACCC
>PVJS01045984.1:0-15996 GCA_004027185.1 Glis glis | reverse complement strand
AGAGAGAGAGGAGAGAGGAGAGAGAGAGAGAGAGAGAGAGAGAGAGAGATTGATCGCATGCGCATGCGCGCTGAGGCTGGCCGCAAACCCGGATCCTTCGGTCTCCACCTCCCAAAGTACTGGGATTACAAGCGTGCGCCACCACGCCCGGCAAGTATCTGCTTTTAAAAGTTGTGTCCCCAAATGATTCTCACCCCTCTAGCCCAGATTTGGGATCCATGGGGCTGGAGGTTGCCTGAGGACCCATTTCCTGTGTTCCCATGTGAAGCCTGTTGTGAACAATAAGAAAAATGCAGGATAATATATGGGTGTGCTATACATTTGCTGAATGAATTAATGAATTCTCCCACAAATCACAAATATTAAACAACATTATGATCCAGAAGTGTGAAGTGTAGGGGAGATACAGGGAAGGAAGTTGGGGCAAGCTCCTTGAAAAGCCAAAATTCATTGTCGCATGTCAGTGAAATGTTCAGGCCATACCTGTAATCCCAGTACTTGGGAGGCTGAGAAAGGAGGATCATGGATTTGAGACCAGCCTCAGCAACGTAGCGAGGACCTCAGCAACTTAGTGAGATCCTGTC
The DNA here is from genome assembly GCA_004027185.1 of Glis glis. Classification (NCBI taxonomy): domain Eukaryota; kingdom Metazoa; phylum Chordata; class Mammalia; order Rodentia; family Gliridae; genus Glis; species Glis glis. The sequence goes on along the minus strand of PVJS01045984.1, from coordinate 15,412 downwards.
TCAAAATTTAAAAAAAGATAAATAAAATGGGGCTGGGGATATAGCTCCGAGGTAGAATGCCCCTGGGTTCAATTCCCAGTACCACCAAAAAAAAAAAAAGTGAATAAAATGAATCTCTTGCTCTTGAAATTTGCTAATGGGAGCCCCTGAAATTTATGTACAGAATCCAGCTGCCCTATTTACCTAGAGGCCTAGCAAGCCAGCATGATAGGTTCCAGGCCCATAGGTTATGGAGCAGATGTTAAAAGGGGCATACAAGTTGTTGGAAAAAAACAAAACCCCTAATTGCTTAATGGGTACCGGGCCTCTTTCTGGGCTGATGAAAATATTTTGGGACTAGATAGAGGGGGTGATTGTACAACATTGTGAATATACTAAATGCCACTGAATTGTTCTGTTTAAAATGGTTTTGTTTTGTGAATGTCATGTTTAAAAATGCAATAATTCCAAAAACAAAAACAATATCCTTAGAGCTATAAAATGTGAAAGCTAGCAGCCTGATAGCAAAAAAAGAGAGAACAAAATAAAATTTTGGAGTTGCTCAGAACTAAAGCAGCAGAATGGACTGGGGCCATTTAACGTAAGAGCAAAACAATTCAACCACTTCAGCAGGTCTGGAGGCGATCATTATTATAGTCAGTTCAAAAATTAAACATTTATTTATGGCTCTGCTCTTTCAAGAAGAGTTTATAAGATGTTAGTTATACCCTGCTTGGGAACTCAGGGGTGCCCTTCAGATAGTGTTCTATGCAAAGTCTATCGAGTAGGAGAACCTTTGGGGTTTATGGCTGGTTATCCAGCTTATGAACCTAACTAGGACAATTTCTTTACCACGGCCGCATAGATGAGACAAGATCCCATATGGCCAATTTACATGAACTTTATATTAAATTGATTTTTATTAAATTAATTGTATTAAAATCAGGACATCATTGCAGAAAGGGGGTATTGGGGAGTTATTGCTTATTGAATACAGAGCTTGTGCTTGGAGTGGTGAAAAGGTTTGGAAATAGACTGTGGTGATGGTCACAAAGATGGTGATTGTGATTAATGCCACTGAGTTGTACACTTAAATGGTTAAAATGAGAATTTATTTCGTTTGGCTATTATGTCATAATAAAAACACAAATATCAAAACATACACATACCATGATGTTGGGGGTAGGGAATCACTAAATTTGATAGTTGTTATTAACTGCATTGGGGAGAGTTCTAAATAGCCAAAGGAGATCATTATTATCCTGCAAATCAGACAGAAAGAAAATCTGGAGTTAAGATAGGTCCTAAGCGATACGTGAAGAACACAGGGGGGAAGACAGCTTTTATTAAGTTTATTAGGACCTTTTAAAGCCATCTGTGCATGGATTGACTTTCCTGTGAGCAGCAGCTGTTTTTATTCATTAGGAATGAGCAGATAGCTGAGTCATTACTCAATGTTCATTTCACAGCTGGTTTTGAATTGAAAGGCAGTTCATACCCAACAAATTTGGCATTGGATACTTGAATGTCTTTGTGTAGAAAGGTTGTATGGAGACTTAGAAAGTGTTTTCATCTAATAATGGATTCAGCTAAACATCAGAGATAACTGGGAAGAAGGCAAATCTCCATAGATTGACGATTGGATCAGTATGTGTATTTGACTTTACTTTGGTTTTGGCCCTGAATTTATAGCTTTCTGTAACCTAGAATTTTTCATTAATGTCAATGATAGGAAAATGGTTTACTTCCTCTGCTTAAGTTCCCATCAAGGCATTCATGGGACATAAAATGTCAAATCAAATTTAAAATTTTAAATGGCTTTTAAATAGGAGACTGGTTCTACAATGAGAATTCCTTTTCTTGGACGCTGTTGACAAATATATTAGTCAGGGTAACTTAACTGTGCTACAGTAACAAATAAACCCTGGAATCTCAGTGGCTAACACTATAATGGTTTATTCTTGTTATGCAAATTTCACTGTGGATCAGGGGGGAACCCCCAGAGCCTCAGGAGACTCCCCAGGCAATGTGATGACTTAACTTTAGGGGCTGCCTCAATCCTGAGAGGGGCTATCTCAACCTGTGGTTTCCAGTGGTCAAAGCAGGGGTGGGGAGAGAAGGATCATGCATTGGTTTTTAAATGGTGTGGCCCCAAAGTGTCACAGTCAATGAAGGAACAGGTCAGAATTGGTCACACTGCCCTGTATATCCACAGGGAGTGGGGTAATATGGGGTACAAGTGGGCCCTCAATACCTCCGCACAGAAAAGATGTATGTTAGAACTCATCTGCAGCCTGGTCTTTTGGACCAGTTTGGTTACTAAGGGAAATAAGGCATTTCTTCCTTCTATTTTAAACAGATGCATTATATCATTGGTTCATAATAGACTTAAAAGACAAAGATCTAAGAAAACATTGCTTTGGGGAGAAAAATTATCGTTAAAAGTGGTGGGGGTCTGGGCAGTATTAAATTTGCAGTATTCCATACCCAGTTGCTAAGGATGTGCCAAGAAACATGTGTTTCCCCAGCTTGGGGTCGGGCGAGTGAAATGGTCAGTGGTGAAGACATGGTGACCGTGACGAACCCAGCAGAGGGCCCGCTGCGCAGGTGGAAGGGCTCTCTGCTGGCTGCTCTCTGCCACCTGGCGCCTGGAAGCAGTGTAAGACAAAGCCCTCATTTTACACAGTGGATGCATTTTGGGAATATGACCCATAAACTGAATCTTATTTTAAGCATATCAAGGGAACTGGATATTTAAAGGGATTCTTTAAGTCCTTTTGTAAAATGAATCCTTGAAAACATGTACATTGGCTTTTCATAAAAGCTGAGTACACCGGTAACCATTAATATCTAGATAAAAGGTGCAGCGACATCTGTCCCTACTCTGTCTCAGGGTCCATTTGTTACTGGAATCCTAGGCAGAGACTTGACTCGGGGGATCCCAGTCAATCAGGTTCGGCCACTCGCCCCAAACACCAAATAGAAAAGGTCGTGGTGTGGAGCAGGAAAGGAACTTTAATCAGTATGGCCGTGCGGGAAAGGCAAAGTGAGATGCAGCATGTCAGCCCTCTCTTTGAGGTGCTGGCAGGAGCTTTAGGTTTAAATAGAGGAAGAACTGGGGCAGGGGCAAGAAGCACAGGAAACTGAGCAGCCTTGGCCAAGTTGTGGTCCGGTTGATCCCCTTATTTCTGGTTCTGTGAGGTGACTCCCAGTTCACAAGTTCTTTGCTGCCTGAGGGGCAATTTCCACTCACTGCTCAGGTGCTTATCTGTCAGACCTGCTCTTCTGGAAGGGGGCAACTCAGCTCCCAGGAGATAATTGCTCCTGCTCAGTGGGGCAGTCTCCTGGGTGACATGCCTGTCGCACGCTGCTCCTGGGAGGTGTAGGGCAACGACTGCAGACTTCCACTTGTCACTCTCAGGGCCTACAACAGGTTGCTGCAAATGTTGCTTTAGACTAGAGGGGGGATAAGACAAGTGAAGTAAATTTAGGACTAATTTTTAGATGAACCCTCCTGAAATGATCAGCATGCCTTCGTGCAAAGCTGAGCAGGAATTTGTGTATGTGTGTGTGTGTGTGTGTGTGTGTGTGTGTGTGTGTGTATTACTGGGTCATTCTACCTCTGAGTTACACCCCAGCCCTATTTTTTAGTTTTTTATTTTGAAACAGGTTCTCACTAAGTTGCTGAGGCTGTCCCCGAACCAGCAATCCTCCTAACTCAGCCTCCCAAGTATTGGGATTACAGGTGTGCGTCACCACGCCCAGCTTTGAGCAGGGACTTCACCCAAAGTTTAAGGTACAAAATGAAGGCAGAGATGACAAGCTCTATTCCACTTTGAGTTACCAATTGGGTATTTGTGGGACTAAAGAGTCACTGTTTTAAGCCGGGCGTGGTGGCGCACGCTTGTAATCCCAGTACTTTGGGAGGCAGAGACCGGAGGATCTGGGTTCACGGCCAGCCTCAGCTCTCTTGCTCTCTCTCTTCCTGTCTCTCTCTCTCTCTCTCTCTCTCTCTCTCTCTCTCTACTTAGTGAGGCCCTCCGCAACTTCGTGAGACCCCGTTTCAAAATAAAGTATAAAAAATAGGGCCGGGGGTGTAGCGTGGAGGTAGAACGCCCCTGGGTTCAATCCCCAGTACCGCCAAAAAAAAAAAAAAGAGTCACTGTTTTTAGCAAAAGCTACTACTCTAAGTCCTTGTTATGCATTTGCCATCTTTCTGCTCAGAGAGCAGGTTCTGCTATGTCAACCACTGAGGACTGGGTGGCCAGAGGCCAAGCAAATTTCACAAGCAGGGCAGGGACTCAATTTATGGTTTGTGTAGCTGGCATTTTTACTTTTGTAGGTATTAAGTTCATTTTCCTAACCAGGCTCTGTCCTTTTTTTTTTTTTTTTTTTTTTGTACTGGGGATTGAACCCAGGGGCATTCTACCTCTGAGATACACCCCCAGCCCTATTTTATTTTTTATTTTGAAACAGGGTCTCACTAAGTTGCTTAGGGTCTCACTAAGTTGTTGAGGCTGGCCTTGAACCTGCAATCCCCGTCTCAGCCTCCCAAGTACTGGGATCACAGGTGTGTGCCACCATGGCTAGGTGGCTCGGTACTCTTGCATCTCTCTCAATTCTCTTCTGTTTGTCTTCTGTAGGAATGAAGTTCTTAGAGGACTGCCCCATACAGCCCTTCATTCCTTTATATTTGCTAGTGGGTGGGATCGTCGGCACTTTAAAGGTAAAGTATACCTATCTATTGCTTGTAGCTCTTGTAGCAGTTTAACTTACAGGCATGGTGGGTGGAACGGATCCATTCACTGTTTGTGGCTCAACTTCTGCCTAAGCTGCCTGTTAAAGTGACAGGGCTGGCTTCAGAGACACCATTTTTCCCAGATGAGGGGCATTCACCCAGGGCTGTGCATCTTTGCAATAGCTTCCTTCCTGCCATTGAGCTCAATGTGCTAAGCTGTGGTTTCGATCTAAAAAGACTTTCTGTTGAGGAGTAGCCAACAGACTGCCAGTTTGGCCATTGAATTTAGCCAATGGTGTCACAGCCTTTCTCTGTGCTTCTTTTTTAAAATGTGTCCTGTTTAGGGCAAGAGAGTTTGCATTTGGTTAAAAGGTGTTTTATTTAGTAGCTTGTATTTTGGGGTTTACTATAGATTCTAGTTGTCAATTGACCATGTAGAATTAACTGACTGCTTGGCCCAGACATGATGGCACACACCTGTGAATCCCAGTACTTTAGGAGGCTGAGACAGAAGGATTGCAGGTTTGAGGCCAGCCTCAGCAACTTAGCAAGACCTTGTTTTGAAATAAAAATTAAAAGGTCTGTGGGTATAGCTCAGAGGTAGAATGTCCCTGGGTTCAATCCCCAGTACCAGAAAGAAGAAAAAGAAGTAGAAGAAAAAAAAATAATCAACTGGCGGCAGTCATTAATCAACCATTATACTCTGATGTCTGGGGCTAGGAGAGCTTATATCTGACTCTCAGCTTGTGTCAGTATAGAGAACTGATTTGCTCATGGGTCGTATTGACATCTGTTTAAACAGTAAAAGCAAGGGGCATGCATAGCTGTAGTTAGGTTTCCAAAATCCCTGGCCCACAGAAATGTTACATCTACCAAAAGTACCCCAAGTCAACCTGCATTTATCAATGACTTCTCAACCATCCAAGTCCACCTCACAGCTTTCCATATCAAAGCTAGAAAACATAGCATCCATTTTTCTAAAGTGGATTCATAAAAATGAAGCAATAACACAATAGAAAACAGAATCAAGAGTGCCATATATAAACTTCCATTCTGACCCACTGTCTGATTTGTTTGCCAGCTTCCTCCTGGTGCTGGGGTCCTTCAAAAGATGCTGGCCAGTGGCACTGGTCATGCTATTGACCGAACACATCAAAGGAATGTCTTAAAAATTGTGTTCTCATATGCAATCAGTATTCATAACTGGATGTAATCCAGTTATGGGAAATGTCTGATTTGGGGCAAACCATTGGAGCTTTTGTGTCTGAGGTCACCTCACTATTAAATGTCCTCATCTCCTGACAGCAGTTGGGTAGGCAGTGTTCTGGAATGTAAAGACACACGTGATCATCCCTATAGCAACATTTCCCTGAGGTCTGCCTGAGACTCTGTCTGGCTCCAAAGACACCCAAAGACTCTCGACTCAGCATGGCTGTGGATCCCCAGTGGCCTCACGGTGTTAGGCAAAGGCTCCGATGGTTTGGGCCCCATGGAGATGCTCAAAACAAGGACGAAGTCTTCAGCAGTAATTACTTCTGCCTTCCACCCCCTCCCCAGCTGACTACATCATCAGCAGGCTGCTAAGTGGAACTTTCCTTTAGAGATGTTGCTGTCCACAGGGTCTTTTTCTCTTAATAATAGCCAACTTTTCCTTTACAAAAGCCAGCCCAGAACCCAAAGGTAATTTATTTTAATGAACAAACCAGGACCCTAATAAACAGCATTGATTTTTTTTCCTGGCAATCTAAAACTGTTTGAAGCCAAATTAAATTTTTGTGCTCATCAGGGCGAGGTAACGCGCAATGAGTCCATAATCATTAGAGCAGCGGCAAACAGGTTTAGTGTCCCCAGAGGCACAAGTTTTCTTGTGATGATAATGCTTTGTATTTAACCCCCTCAGAACACTGCTTATCGGGCGCCAGCGTCCTTTGTGAAATGCGCCACAGAGCATAACAATATTGCATTCTAGCAAAGCGAGATCTGAGAACCCAGGTAACTCCCACGCCTACAGCCCTCGCCTCTCTACTCACTTCCAGGCTTTGCTGGCCACCATCACCTACGTGTTCATTCAGGATTTTAAATGAACAAGTACAAACCTAAGGTTGTCACCCACCCCAAAGGCACAACTTGGGCTCCTCTGCTCTCCAACCCTCTTTCTCTCCTGTCCCCACCACTGCCCCAGTTTGGAGCCTGGTTGGTGACATTGCTTGGCTCCTCTTTACACCTCCACTGCACTCAAGCTCAAAGTCATTCCCCTCGCTAACCTGCCGTGTTCTTGCTCCTCGAAGGATTCTTCCTGATCCCTGCTCTCTGTGGGTTGGGGGTGTTCTGATATTGGCTGTAGGAGAAGTGGGGAGCCTGGAAACTGGAATAGAACACGTAAGCAGGCAGATCAAGTTGCTAGATGAAGGGACGCTGGGGTACTGCCTAAGGTTTCCCTAGCAAAGAGAAGGGCTAGTTTTCCTCCCTGGCTGTGTTTTCCGAGGGAACACTGAGACACAAGCTCTAAGGCCAGTGTCAGTAGGTGGGAATGGTGGTCCTCTGTGTAATCAAATTGGAGCAGATTTCAAAGGGATGTCAGGTTGGAGTCAGGGACCATCCACCAGGGGCCTAGATGATCTTTGTCTCCCAAGAGTATCACTCAAAGGACAGGGCTTGTACTCTTGACTTGAGAGACATATGAGGACTGAAGGGACAATGCTGTCACTCTGTGGCCCCACTTGGGAACTGCACATCCCTGGAGATGGGGAGGGGTAGAAACATCCAGAGAAAAGCAGGCTGAGTGGGTGAGGGAAGGGGAGGAAAAGACTGATCAGACCTGGAGTTGCCCGTGAAGTGGCCTGGAAGTGGCAGGAAAGTCTTCTGGGAGTTTCTCACAAGACAGGGGAACTAGTTTTGAGGTCCTTTAGCATCTGGACCAGATATTGTTTATATACTATTATGTGTGGGCACAAACATGCTAGAACAATAAAAGGGAAAGTCAGTCCATGTCTCACCCAGAGACAAGTTTATGTCATCAAACCCCTTATCCAAACCAGCTCACACAGCCAAAAGGGAAAGGTCCCCAAGGATGCTGGCTATGGATTTAGGCCTTCATTCTTGCCAGTGATAATTCTAATCTTCAAAATGAAATTTTCCTCTTTGGCAGCATTTCTAACCCCGGAGTATGTGCACTTTTCCGTAACACCCCTCTCCCTTTCTCTCTCTCTCTCTCTCATCTTCCCACCCACCTTGGTCCTCTCTCCTCCCCACTACTTTGCCTCTCTGCCCTGACACCCCCACTCCCTACCATGACCCAGGTGTCTCTCCTACTGTATGACTCCACCAGGATGAGGCGGCTTCTGTCCAAGGCTGTGGTGATCGACGACGACGACGACGATGAATATCCCTGGAGGCAGAATGCACACAAATACTACATCCATCTCATCCTCAGCCTCTTCCTCTTCCTCTGGTTCATTCTGGGAAACTACTGGGTCTTCTCGGTATACCGGCCTCACTTTATCCCCCCTTTCCAGCAGCCTCAGGCGTACTGTGACAAAACTCTGTATCTCTTTGCAGTAGGGGTCCTGGTGCTCAGTCACACTGTGCTGGTCTTACTTGTCCTGTGCAGTAGTTGTGTCTATGTGTGTTCTAGGTGGAAATCTGCTGACGATGAAGATTGATGACCACTTCCCCCAGCATGCATGCACCTGCACACACACACACACACACACACACACACACACACACACACAGTTTTGGGAGAAGAGCCTGCTAGTGAGTCAATAGAACCTTCCCTGCATTTCAGAAACCAACAAAATGCACTGAGGATGCTAGCAGGCTCAAGAAACTCTTGTCAGCCTGGACACTGGAAAAGGACTTTGGCTCTTCACCAATGGGAATTTTGTACTCATAAGAGTCTTCAAAGGGATTTTATTTTGAGGGGGTGAGATGAAGGATGCTAAGAATGGGAGGCCCTTTCCAATCACAGGGAACTCCAAGGACCATCGCTAGGTTTGTTGTTGCTGCTGAGGTCATTCAGCCACCAGCACCATGGAGTTACAGAAAGAGTGTGAACTTTCAGACAAGGCCTGGCTCAGTTTTCTTTGCTCAGATGGCTTTTGTTATTGAAAGGAGAAAGATGCCCTTTAATAACTCCAGCTTCCTTGCGGGAAAGTTAAGGAGCAGTCAGGATGTCTCCAACCCCAAGTCAGAGGGTCTGATGTGATGGTTGGGGACATCCTAAGAACACCTCTAAAGTCAGCCAAGTTCCAGGAAGTCGATTACACCAAGAGGCTCTGGCTGGCCTGCTAGCCTGGCTTTGCAGAGAGCCATGTCCTTTCATATTGGTTTCTGAGCTGCTACTGTATATTCTGTGCTTGACCTTGAGTCCGTTTCTTTCCCTGGCTAGCTGTGTGGTTTGCGGATGGCTCTGTGGCATGGACCAGTTGTGTACATTTCCAACCAGGTTGCAGGAATTGAGGTGCCATCAGTGCAGGTGGTGTGGGTTTCTGAGCTTAAATATCACACAGTGGCTCTTCTACATATTGACATGTTTTAGATGACACCAAACAGCATCCACTAACAGTCACTTTGCTGCTGTCCTTGTGAGATTTGGTTCCTGGGAGCCTCAGTACCAGGCTAGTGAGTGGTGCTCCTTGGAGGGGGAGGCTCCTCTGCAAGAACGCTCCTTGCTTTCAAATTTTCAATGAAGACACTGTCATAGGTATTTCTAGAGGCAGTGCCCAGTGAGAGCTCAGCCCTGCTTAATTGTGCTTCTATCTCAACGCATGCACAGCCTGTATATGGTGCCGATTTCATTTTTCTTTCTTTCGTTCAATTTTTTTCTTTCTTTTTTTTGTGTTTTATGATCAAACCAAGCCCCAAGTAGCCATCAACAAGAGGAACTCCCCTTTCTCAGCTCAAACCAAGAGGCTCACTCCTCTCTGTAGTTTTAAGAAAAAAGAACCTGTGACTCCCATGTAAACTTCTATTTTCGTTTGGAAGCAGTCTGTAAGCCCTCCCCACCTGGAGTCCTCCTAAGTGAGAAGGTTCTTGGTGCACCCTCTGCTGAGCAGAAGAGGACCAGCCTTTATTCTGCCCTTGTCCCTCTGGGTAGTTCCTATTTTCTTTTTCTCTTGACCTATGGAAGACTGTGCAGGTGTGCGGCTTGCGGATCCTGCCTCGTCTGTACAGGTGCCTGATTCTATCCTTATTACACTCTGTGTCTGCCTTTCTGTGATGAGGGCCAGAGACAGACTATAGGGTCAGACCCTGGTGCAGGCAGGCATGCCATGCCCCCTCCCTACCACCACCAGGTGACGATGTGTCGGCCACTCCCAGTCACTTAGCCAACATTTGGACACAAAGCTGAATGCCAGCAGGACCCAGCTCTAAGCCCAGGCCAGGCCACACTTCAACCAGCATTTTCCTCATGTCCCTGAAACTAATTCTTGAGCAGGGACTTGAAAACAATATTCAGGCCCTAACTTTAAAAAGCAAGCCACGCCCCCATGGACAGGTAAGAAAAAGCCAGCTCAGTGCTCATTGGTTCTCTCTTGCTCATTCCAGTTAGTTAGACACTGTGATGGAAAGACAGAAGAGACACGCCCCCCTGGGGCGCAGGAGGGGAGGGTGGCAACTGCTGGGCCATGATTGACAGCGCTGCTCCTGCAGTCCCAGGGCGGCAACTCCTGGGTTCTGCAGCCCGGGACAAAGGGAAGTTCTCCCTTTCCCATCCTGCCACTGTCCTCGCCTCACGGTGAAGCTGAGACACTTTGCTGGGCCCAGAGAGAGGGAGTGGAAGTAGAGGATGACTCTGGACCCCCCTACCCGGAGGACAACCCATTGCTGACTCTTTCTAATCTATGGACATGAAGAGCTGAGCCCAGGGAGCCCCCACAGCTCCTACATGAATGCTTCCATGGCTGCTGCAGGGGCCTGGGCCAAGCTGGAAAGAGCCTGCGGAAAACCATGGGTACCAAAATGCCTGTTAGCCTGGTGCAGTGGTGCACGCCTGTAATCCCAGCTACTAGGAAGATCATAAGTTTGAAGACAGCCTGGGCAAGGTATTGAGACCCCTCTCAAATAAAATAAAACCTTTAGCAGATGGCAGATATGGGCCAGGGTTTTGGATACATCAGCAGCCAGCTCTCAAACATAGAGATTCCCAGTTTCCAACAGACCTGGATATCCCTGGAATGTTTTGGAAATCTTTATCTTGGTATAGATGATGATTTATCAGATATGCCCATATAAGTGGCAAAATATTCCCTTTCCCAGAAATGGTTTGGCAGAAGAATTTTTCTCCTTCCTTTCTCTATATCTTATTTCACAATAAACTTGAAGTCTTTAAACACTGTATTTGGTATAATAAAGGGAAAACTACAAGGAAAATATATAGTTAAAAACAGAACTAGCCTGGCCTGATGGCGCACACCTGTAATCTCGGTACTTGGGAGCCAGAGACAGGAGGATCACAGGTTCAAGGCCAGTGTCAGCAACTTAGCAAGACCCTCGACAACTTAGCCAAACCCTGTTTCAAAATAAAAAATAAAAGCCAGGCATGGTGGCGCACGCTTGTAATCCCAGTACTTGGGAGGCTGAGACCGGAGGATCTGGGTTCATGGCCAGCCTCAGCTACTTAGTGAGGCCCTCCACAACTTAGTGAGACCCTGTTTCAAAATAAAGTATTAAAAAAAATAGGGCTGAGGGTGTAGCTCAGAGGTAGAATGTCCCTGAGTTCAATTCCCAGCACGAAACAAAACAACCAGAACCATAGGAAATGCTTCAGTGGTTAGAAAGCACCAACCCCCTCCCTTTTTTTCCCCCTATACCAGCATACCTGCCTCTAGTCCCAGAGGGAGTGGTGGCAGAAGTGTGCTCTTTGTTATGTATACCACCCCACCCCCACTGCAATGGAGAATATCCATCATAGCACCTAAATCATTGCTAAAACCTGGACCAAATTTGTGGCTTTGAGTTTCCCTGCCACCAAAGTAGTAAAGACAATAAGATGATCCACTGAAAGCGGCACACTTTTCCTGGAGTAAAAAGCACTTCCCTTTGGAGAAATACAGGCTGCATGAAAGAGACTGTTCACATGCAGCGAGTCACAGAGGGGACACTAGGTCACTGGGGGTGACATCTTCAGAATTCTTTACAAACTCACTAGCAGGCTTTGAGTGGTAATTGGTTGGGGCCTCCCTTGGTGGATGGTGAGGTGGTTATGCTGAGGCATAGTTCAAGAAAGAAGTTCTGGGGTCCAGGAAAATGGTCTATAATTGGGCTTCTTTGAACGTCTGGCTTAATGCAGAGCTGACATCCAGCCTGTCTAGGAAGTGACAAGCTGACTGTCCTTTAACTGATCCCCTGGTATTATCATTTCCCTTGCCTGGGGAAAATTTTGATAGGTGAACATAAGCTCGTTTTGTAATTGCTAGCATGATCTGAAGTAGGTATTTGCACTGGTGTAAGTGGGCTGTGTGTACAAAACGAAAGTCTTACCCAAGACAGACCCAAAGAGACCGCCACCCCTCCTCAGTGGGGATGTGGTAAGACGGCGGTATTACAGGAAAAATGAACGAGGGATCGCCTGAGAACTCAAGGGAACAAATCCATATGGCTGGGGGGGAGAGTCATTAGTTGTTCCCATCTGAGAAAAGACTGCAGCAAAGACAAACTGTACGTGGAAGTTGTTTAATTTTATTTGCTACATTGAGTATCTTTCTAACAAGCATTCTTTGCCTGGATTCATAGAAATATTTGAAAGTAGTATACATGGAACGATTTCATTGGAGTCAGCCACATCAGTGGTTCTCTAACCATCAAAACTACCCAAGAGTTTGTTTCAAACGCAGAATCACAGCCCCCAGAGATTCTGCTGTGTGGGGCCCGCTGATTATACTCGGTGGGCCAGGGAGCTGCACATGCACCCAGGCAGCACATGAGCATGGGCTGACGCAGGCCCGGCCACCTCAGCGGCAAGCAGGAGGCGATACCATGTCAATTCCCATCATTTCATCTTGTTTCCATCTATCTCCATCTGAGAGGAGGCCGAGTGATCAATAGCCCTCATTCTGCCTCACCGAATCTTGCGCTTCATTGCTTTGTGGGCATTTTTCATTGTTGATGAAATAAACTTTGTACAATTTGTTCCCCAGTGTCTTCCTCAAATACCCCTGGGGAAGAGAATCCTCCAGTGCACGGGCTGCTTTGCTTGTTCTTGCTTCCAGTGGGATTCCCGAGGATACAGCTCATGCACGCAGAGGCTGGCAAGCATCAGGGCCTGATCGAGGCCAATTTTGCTCTATAAAACTCATAATCCTCAGGTGGGTAGAAGATCTGCAGTGGAGATTCTAGAAAGATGAATTAGCAGAAAATCCTTCTTAGTGATTCTAGTGGTGATGTCTCCTTTTATGAGTATAGAACTAAGAAGAAAACAAACCTCTCTTTTATAGAGATCGAATGTTGATAGTTCACCTTTCAGGTCAGCCTGGTGTCACAGCGGCCAAGTCATGTGGGATACACTGGGGACAGCATTTTGTCACTGAGAGTAGAAGTGGAATAGGAGGGGGGAGGTGTTCTCCAAATACATCTGCTTTTTTTTTTCTTTCTTACATCAGTCAGGTGTGTGTGTGTGTGTGTGTGTGTGTGTGTGTGTGTGTTACTGGGGATTGAACCCAGGGGCATTCTACCTCTGAGCTACATCCCCAGACCTTTTTATTTTTATTTATTTACTTTTATTTTGAAACAGGGTTTCTCTAGGTTGCTGAGAGTCTTGCTATTGCTGAGGCTGGCCTTGAACCTGAGATCATCCTGTCTCAGCCTCCTAAATACTGGAATTACAAGGGTACACTACCATGCCCGGTTTAGGTTTATCAATCAGATTTTAAAATTTAAAAATACTGCATTGTGTAGAAGTAAAGCTGTGTTTTGCCTGAAAAGCAGAGGCAATGTGGACTCTGCTGGTTTTTTGTTTTTTGGTTTGTTTTTTTGGTGCTAGGGAACTGAACCCAGAGGCATTCTACATCTGAGCCACACTCCCAGCCCACCCCCTTTTTCTCTTTTTACTTTTGAAACAGGGACTCATTAAGTTGCTGAGGCTGGTCACGAACCTGCGATCCTCCTGTCTCAGCCTCCCAAGTACTGGGATTATAATTATGGGCCACCACTCCCAGCTTCTCTGTTTGTTTGTTTGTTTGTTTTTTCTTGGTGGTACTGGGGATTGAACTCAGGGGCAGTCTACCTCTGAGTTACACCTCCAGCCCTATTTTATGTTTTATTTTTAAACAAGGTCTTGCTAGGTTGCTGAGGTCCTCGAACCTTCGATCCTCCCGTCTCAACCTCCCAAGTACTGAGATTACAGGCGTGTGCCACCACGCCCAACTCTCTGCTGGTTTTAAGTTTGCACACACAGCAGGTTCTAGTCAGGCTCCTAAAAACCTTGTGACTTGAAACATCCCTCTGTTCTGATCACCTCCTATTCACCACTACTGAAGGAGGACTGCTGCCCTAAATAGTATGAGATGGCCGGACTCACGACCCCCACCCTGGACAGATGAGATCAATAGTGGTTTATTAATCAGACAGACTCACAGCCCAGGGCAGAGGGACACAGCCCACCACTCAGGGTCACCTGGGAGGGGCACTGAGGGACACAATGAACCGGCAGGGCAGTGTGAGAGTCATGCTTTGTAGGAACCAGAGAGGGCGAGTGCCCTGTGTTCCCCTGGGAGAGTGCAATTTGCCTGTTGGTTACTACTGGCAGGAAGGTGGAGCCCACTGGGTTGCTGACTGGGTGAGGAGCAGCCAGCCCAGCTGATAGGAGAACTATCCTTCTGTGTCAAGGGCATGCCTCGGGAGCTCATGGTCAGGCCCTTGTGAAACTCAAATAGTCAAGGCAGCCTATGAAACTGTAGGCCTTGCAATATTCCTTCCTAGGTCAGTCTGACATTCCTTGGCCTTATTCCCTGGGTATTTAGTCCAGGATTTGAATTTTCTCAACAACCAGAGCAGAAAGGAAAATAAAATCAATGATAAGCTATACATTGTCTATGAAGTTTAAGACAAAGAAAGCCTTCCCTCTGGCCATCCTGAGAACAGCCTTCCTGAGCAGGTCCCCGGGCAGGCCAGGCGACAGCTCAGCCTCTTCTCCTGCCTTCTGATGACTTTCCCCACAATTGCAACACTCTTGCAGTCTTATTGGATGCTTCCAAACTTTTGTTTTAACTCTTTATTTTTTCATTTGAGTATTTCAGCTTCCAAAGGGTCTTGTAGCCTGTACTCTTTCCATTCCCCACTCGCACAAAAAGAAAGACATTTCATAAGTCAATGTATAGCGTATGAATGTGTTTACAAGGAAGCCAGTTCAGTTCCCAAGTCCTTGGGGAGAGGGCTTGCAGCCCAGACTCCCTTGGGATCCCTTTGTCAGCCTAGGGCCCCTCCCCCTAGCAGATGTTGCTGCTACCTGTTCACACCTGCCCCATTCCTGGGGCCTGTCCTGGTTGACTGGAGCCCCCTGCCAGGGGCTACATGAATGTCACCCTCTCCTCCCCACACCCACCCCACCTGAGTGGGGGCAGGGAGGAAAGCCCAACTCCCTTTTTCAGGATGGGTTAAACTTGTGAACTCGTAGCCGGGGCCGTGGTGGCACACACCTGTAATCCCAGTACTTGGGAGTCTGAGACAGGAGGATCGCAGGTTCAAAGCCAGCCT
>PVJS01045983.1:0-16003 GCA_004027185.1 Glis glis | reverse complement strand
TACACCCCCAGCCCTATTTTATTCTTTATTTTGAAACAGGGTCTCACTAAGTTGCAGAGGGCCTCACTAAGTAGCTGAGGTTGGCCGCGAACCTGTGACCCTCCTGTCTCAGCCTCCCAAGTACTGGGATTACAATCGTGCGCCACCACGCCCGGCTTTCTTTGTGTGTGTGTGTGTGTGTGTGGTACTGGGGATTGAACCCAGAGGCATTCTACCTTTAAGCATACTCCCAACCCTTTTTTTATTTTTTGTTTTGAAACAGGGTCTCACTAGTTTGCTGAGTCTTGCTAAGTTGCTGAGGCTGGTCTTGAACCTTCGATCCTCCTGTCTCAGTTCTAGATAAAGTGTTTGAATGAATCAGATAATGGTTGAGTTCTAAGACTTCAGTTCCAAGCAGAGGCTGGGATCAGGGACAGGCTGCCCAGTCTCTGGTCACTGCTTCCCATCACTCCGTGGCTCGTTTTCTCTCCCACCACACCTCTCTTCAGACTTTTGGGGACCTCGTGACTACATTTTCTCACATCCACTGATGTCCCCCTTCCTTCCCTGTTAGCCAGTGTCTCATCTCAATGACTTTCCTACCTCGCCCCTCACTTCCTTTGCATTCCGTCCCTGCTTTCTCCCCTCCCGGCAAAACCCAAGCTCACTCAGTGCTGCGGTGTGCCCTACCCTTCGCTGAACGTGGGCTTTCAAGCACCACCTGGGCCCTTTGGCTTGTCGTCTCTCCACCTCCTCGCGTCCCCCTCAGCTGGGCCCGCGGAGCTCCCTGGGCCAGCTCCCTTCTTTTTGTGGTGCAGACACGGGTTGGAAAAGAATTTGCAAGACAAAGAGTAAAGCTACAGATGGAGATGTATTTAGGAAAGCAAGAAAGACATACTCAAAGGAGAATGCGGGCCATCTAGAGTGAGAGACAGAGGCGTGCCTTGGGGTGCATGGCTCTTCTTTCATAGGAAGCTTTGTAAGTAGGGAACAATTGGTGAGCATGTTGGGGTGGGGGGAGTGAGCTCAATTCCTTTGATCATGGACAGCAAACCAGGCCGAAGATTCTTCTTGTAATCTTCAGGCCGACATTGTCTGGTCGATGGATAACACGTGGGCTGTGCACATATCATTGGGCTTTGAACGATGTCTTTCTCCAGACGTCTTTTATCTGTCTAAAGATATTCTGTAAGCTAACAAAATATATGTGCACCAATTAACTGGACTTAAAGTTCTCTGAGATTTACTTGACCTTTTAAGAATTCAGACTTGGAGGAAAACAGGCTTTCCAAGGGAAGGGAAGGGGAGGGTGACCCTGGAGTTTTTAGATTTAAAGGTACAGTCCTTCTTTCCTTCCCTGTTTGTCTCCTTTCTACCTATTTCTTTTTTTTTTTTTTTTTTTTTTGCAGTACTGGGGATTGACCGCAGGGGCGTTCTACCTCCGCGCTAAGCCCTGGCCCTATTTTTTTATGCTTTATTTTTGAAACCGGGTCTCACGAAGTTGCGAAGGGCCTCGCTAGGTAGAGAGAGAGAGAGACAGGGGAGAGAGAGAGAGAGAGGAGAGAGAGAGAGAGAGATATAGATCGCGAGCGCTCATACGTGTTGAGGTTGGCCACGAACCTGGATCCTCCGGTCTCTGCCTCCCAAAGTACTGGGATTACAAGCGTGCGCCACCACGCCCGGCCTACCTATTTCTTTTATTTCTTCTATACTACCTCACTGCTTGCCATATATGGCTCACAGTTCACCTTTTTCCACGCCTATGCAAGATATTAGGGTCACCTCTCTCCTCCAAAAAAACTTTCTGTCCACACTCAGAAAAGCATGTACACCCTTCCCATCTTCAGACCTCTTCCAGTGCAGGACAACCCCTTCATCTACGCTCTCGTCTCATCTGCTACTACCTCCTCCTCCATCTTCCCCCTCAGTCATCCACTCTCACCAGTTCCTCCCCGTCACTGGGTCTTGGTAACCTAAGACTAACAAAACAACCTTTCGAGCCCGAGAAGTTTCCATTTATTTTCCCATTAAGGGTATGCACAGCAACAGGCCTTGGTACAGGCCGACCCCAAGGATTAGACTTTTTGTGTGTGGTACTGAGGATTGAACCCAGGGGCAGTCTACCTCCAAGCCACACCCTCAGCCCTATTTTATTTTTTATTTTGAAACAGGGTCTCACTAAGTTTTTGAGGCTGGCCTTGAACCTGTGATCCTCCTGTCTGGGCCTCCCAGGTACTTGGATTACAGGTGTGTGCCACCATGCCTGGCTCCTACTTTGTTTTCCAGCCCCATACCTTTGCTGGCATTAAATGGTGATAGAGAATTGGTTTTTAAAAATCCTTTAGTTCCCCACTAGGTACAGTAGTACACACCTGCAATCCCAGTACTTGGGAGGCTGAGACAGGAAGATTGCAGGTTGGAGGCCAGCCTCAGCAACTTAAAGACATCCTGTTGTAGCTTAGAGATAGAACACCCCCTGGGTTCAATCTCAAATACCAAAAAATGCCAGGTATGGCATTGCACGCCTATAATCACAGTACTTGGGAGGCTGAGACCGGAGGATCGCAGGTTTGAGGACAACCTCAGCAATGTAAGGAGACTGTCATCAGTAACCTAGAAAGACCCTGTTTCAAAGCAAAAATTAAATAGGGCTGGGGGTGTAGCTTGGGGGTAGAATGCCCCTGGGTTCAATCCACAGTTCTACAAAAATAAAAATTAAAGTAAAATAAAATAAAGGAGAGAGAGAGAGAGAGAGAGAGAGAGAGAGAGAGAGAGAGAAGGGAAGATGAGGGCAAGGAGGTAGACGCACAGAAGAGGCCAACCCAGCATGAAGAACTTGAACTAGAGCTCTGCTTTTACTACTTGTGACGCTGGGCAAGTTGCTTAACACCTTGGAGCCTGCATTGACCATACGGATACCTCCCTCCTACCGGGGCCTGAGAATTCAGAACAGAAAAACCTCTCAACCAAAGGAACTCCCGAGCCCTCCCGGGTCCCAGACGCTTCTTCCTTTATAACTCTATGTTCCTATTCATCCAAAGGTCCAACCCAGTCATGGTCCCACAGTGAACCACGGCAACATAGACTTGGACGTAGATATATTCCCCCGAATGCAATTGGGGTCGCCCTGCTGCTGAAACCCCAGTTAATATTTGCCTGACTCCCCAGTGCACATTCGAGGGAAGGCCTGCTACCCCGCCCCCGCCCTGACACGTCGGCAAGCACGGGGAATTGGCTTCCCACGGCCACCTCCTCCGCTAGTTTCCCATTTTACTAATTCCTGTTCTTCAGTCTGCAGTCTGAAGTAAAGCTTTATGTTATCACCTTCCCGGTCTTGACCTAAAATCAGGAGTTAGGTCCTTTCCTTGAGTTCCCAAATGCAAAATAAAACAACACACACAAAACACAAGCCGGGCGTGGTGGTGCACGCTTGTAATCCCAGTACTTGGGAGGCTGAAACCGGAGGATCCGGGTTCGCAGCCAGCCTCAGCTACTTAGTGAGGCCCTCCGCAACTTTGTGAGACCCGGTTTCAAAATAAAGTATAAAAAATAGGGCTGTAGTATAAAAAGTATAAAAAATGGGAATGTAGCTCGGAGGCGGAATGCCCCTGGGTTCAATCCCCAGTACAGAAAACACACACACACACACACACACACACACACACACACACACACAAACGCTCCTCATATGGGCAAAGGAAGTAAACATCTCATCAACACAAATAACAAAATTAAAGATTTGGCATCCATGCCCTTCAGCCCACGGCGCCCAGGAGCACAGCACTAGCCGCACACAGCTGGGTTTGCTGACTTGTTGAAATGAGGGAAGATGCCCACCAGGGGGAGCCATGGGCATCTCTGCAGAGGCTGCTAGGAAGCGCTTATCTGGGGACTTGGGCTCTGGTGGGGGACTTGGGAGAAGGGTTCCAGAAAGCAAGACTTTGTTCTGGATTGGATGCTGGCTGGAAATGGGAGTAAGTGTATGACTGGGAGTTTCAGGAATTCTAACTGGCGAGCTTGAGGGATCAGCAGTCACTGGTGTTGCTGGGGTGGGAGGACAGGGGAATGGCGGCTGTGTCCCTGTTTGTGTCTGTGTCTGGTCGTGACTGTGGAGTGGTCTGGTTTTTGTCTTGATCCGTCCCCGTCACAGCATGGCTGGTGTGTTGGCTAATAATGCCGGCATCTGTGAAGCTGTTAATGGTCAAGAGGACACACCAGCCTGCATGGTGGCGCACGCCTCATAATCCCAGTACTTGGGAGGCTGAAACAGGAGGATTGCAGGTTCAAGGCCAGCCTTGGCAACTTAGCGAGACCCTCAGCAACTTAGCAAGACCCTGTTTCAAAATAAAAAAGGGCTGAGAGTGCAGCTCAGAGGTAGAGTGCCCCTGGGTCCAATCCCCAGTACCCCCCCAAAAAAGACACACCATGTGAGTGCAGACTAGCTCCCAGTTTTGGGGGGAGGGCACATCTCTGTTCTCGGAAAACCTTTGGACACTCTTCCATGTTGTTTGGACACCCTTTCTCTTCCCCCAGCTGTACTGGGTCTCTTCTCCGCCTCCTTCCCCAGGAGTCTCCCCAAGGTGGAGTCAGCTCTCCCCAGCCCCCCTCACTCGGCTCAAGCTTCTCTGTGTACATGGAAGGATGAGTTCTCCTCTCTGGTCCTCACTCTTCTGTGTGCCTGCAGGAGACTGTCTCACCCTTCCTGAGGGACTTTGTCTCTCTTCCTGCCCTCCTCATTGCACTGTAATGGTGTAATTGGGTTTTCAGTAATGATTTCTTTGACTATTTATAAATAGTCACGTGTACTTAACAACAAGAACAAGTTCTGAGAACTTCCTCATTGGATGATTATGTCATTGTGAAAACATCATGTGTATGTATTTTTTTGTTTGGGCGGTACTGAGGATTGAGCCCAGGGGCGTTCTACCTCCGAGCTACACCCCAGCCCTTTTTTTTTTTTTTTTTGTTCCTTATTTCGAAACAGGGTCTCACTAAATTGCGGAGGGCCTCACTAAGTAGCTGAGGCTGGCCGCGAACCTGTGATTCTCCTATCTCAACCTCCCAAGTACTGGGATTACAAGTGTGTGTCACCACGCCTGGCTTCATGTGTATGTATTTATACAAATCTACATAGTATAAGCCAATCGCTTGATGTGGCCTTTGAGACAATCAAGAAACTCAGGAAACCTGCGATGTATGAAGTTGCCACTGGCATATCAGGGCACCCTGCTTTACAGTGAGCTGGGTGTATATATATATATACGGAGTACACTCTAAGTGTCCCCCCAAACTTAGTGGATTACCACACCCTTTTCAGAAAAAAATTACCCAGCGCCCCCTGGACACTTCAACCACTCCCTTATTTTTATTCAACAGCCCCCAATTGTACCTGGGGTTACTCCCCCCCCCATTGTTCCAGTGTCCCCTCCTCCCTGGAGGGTGGTATTATGGACTTTGGGAATTTATGCTCTAAAATAACAATAAAAAGTATTGTATATTAACTATGCAAACCAGTAGCATAATCATGTATTATCAAGTATTATATGCATAATTGTATTGCTATATTTTCACATGACTGATAGGACAGTAGGTTTGTCTCTGCCAATATCGCCACCAACACGTGAGTCTTGCACTGTGCAACCACTTTACAATGGCTATATCACTGAGTGATAGGAATTTTTCAACTGCAATATACTCTTTTTTTCTATGGTACTGGGGATTGAACCCAGGGGCATTCTACCTCTCAGCTACACCCCCCAGCCCTATTTTTTATTTTTTATTTTGAAATAGGGTCTCACTAAGTTGCTGAGGCTGGCCGCGAACCTGCGATCCTCCTGTCTCAGCCTCCCAAGTACTGGAATTACAGGGGTGCGCCACCACACCTGCTGTAATAGACTCTTATGGGACCATTGTTGTATACGCATTCAGTTGTTAGCCAAAACTGGTTATATGGCGCATGACTACACATTCCATTGCCATGGAGATGGATGGATCCAGGCCCCGCAGTCACTTCATGGGCTAGATATCTGGTTTGGCAGAGTGGGTGGGCGTCCTCAGGCTATGGAGTCGGCGAGGCGGCCTTCTCCATCCCTCCTGTCTTCCTTCCTCCCCGCCCCATCCCTTCCTTTCTCCAGATCTTCAGCGACTCGAGCCAGGACCCCACAGAGGACATTTTCCTCACTGAGCTGAGGGTGAAGACCCAAGACTCCAGACTCGCCAGAGGTGAGCCTCTGCTGCCCTGTTCTCGAAGCTCACCTGGCTCGCTTCCCCGAGGACGCCCCATCGTTCATCCCAGCTCCACTCCACGCTTCTGCTGAATGTCAGGGCTGCCCTGGGTCCCTCCACGCTCCGCGGACTGAAAGGCAGCTCCTGGGGGACCAGGCTGCCTCTCCATCCGGGGAGAGCTGTGGGGTGATCAGTTCCGGCTCGGGGAGGCGGGAAGCCCCAACAGAGGATGCGACTCACCCCTTGTGCCTCTTCCGTCTTCCCTCAGATGGCTTTTCTCCCCGGAGGAAAGGGGTGGCTGAGGGCCCAGGCGCTGAGCTCTCCGTGTGCTATCAGAAGGTCAGTGTGCCTGCGCGTGGCCAGGAAGTGGCCACGGGGAAATGGGCGGGGGCAGAGAGGGAAGCAGGTGGAGCAGAAGGAAAGTTCTCCCCCTTTCTTGAGGCTGCCCCCAGTTTCTCAGCTTTGGAGGGTTTTGCAGGATGGGGCGGGTCACGTTTGACCTGAAGCCTGTGTTAAGTGATGTGAGTCAAGGAACAAGAGGACTGTCCCCTTGCTCCCAAACATCTTCCTCGCTAGCCGACTAGCTGCTTGAGTGGCTGCATCGAGCCTTGTTCCTCTGGGACGGAAGGCTGCCTGCAATGGGGGAGGGGCACCCTCTGCCTTTCTCCACTGGTCCCTTACAGGAATCAGTGACACAGGCCAGACTCTTAGGGCAGGCGCGAAGAGCTCCGGAGAGGCCACACTGTAGAGGTGAGGATGCACGGGGCGGGAGGCGCGCCCTGAGAAGCCCCATCTTTTCTTCTATCCCCCTCCCCAGGCCCTGCTCAGCCACCGGCCCAAAGAGGTCGCAGTCTCCCTGAGGGCCACTGGGCTGGTCATGAAGGCCATTCCAGCCGGTGATGCTCACGGTGAGGAGCTAGGAATGCAGAGCCAGGAAAGAGAGAAGGGGGAAGAAGGGGAGAGGGAAGGAGAAAGGACCAAGCACTAATAGCCGCGGGACCTGGGGGAGTCCAGGGCAGGAGGCCCCACATCCTGTCTGCCATCACAGAACTCAGCCTGGGATGAGCTGGGTTCCACGCTGCCCTGGTGAAGCAAGGTCCCTGCCCTCAGGTGGCCCACTGTCAAGTAACCCAGACTCTACCACGGGCCTCCGGACTGTGCCTCTGCAGCTCGCAGGTGGAGGGACCCACGGAGGGTTACAAGTGGTCTTTGGATTAGACCTATAGGGCTAATTGCATTCTGTTTGGGAATTTTGGATTTTGACTGTTGTCCCAAAAATAAAACGGAGATCATAAAAGATACCAATTAGCTAGGTGTGGTGAATATGCCTGCAATCCCAGTACTTGAGAGGCTGAGACAGGAGGATCACAGGTTCAAGGTCAGCCTCAGCAACTCAGCAAGACCCTCAGCAACTAAGCGAGACCCTGTTTCAAAAAATAAAATAAAAATGGGCCAGGTGTGGTGGCTCACGCTCATAATCCCAGTACTTGGGAGGCTGAGACAGGAGGATCACAAGTTTGAAGCCAGCAACTTAGTGAGGCTCTCAGCATCTTAAGTTTCCAAATAAAAAATAAAATAGGTCTGGGGGAATAGCCTGGAGGTAGAAGGCCACTGGATTCCATCCCCCATAACACACACACACACACACACACACACACACACACACACTAAAATAAAACAAAATAAAATAAAATAAAATAAAATAAAATAAAATAAAATAAAAAGGGCTGGGGGTGTAGCTCAGAGGTGGAACGCCCCTGGGTTCAATCGCCAGTACCAAAAAGGTTATACTTCAGCCCGATTTTTTTTTTTTTTTGCGGTACCGGGGATTGAACCCAGGGGCGTTCTACCTCTGAGCTACACCCCCGGCCCTATTTTTTATCCTTTATTTTGAAACCGGGTCTCACAAAGTTGCAGAGGGCCTCTCTAAGTAGCTGAGGCTGGCCGTGAACCCGGATCCTCCGGTCTCCACCTCCCAAGTACTGGGATTACAAGCGTGCGCCTCCACGCCTGGCTTCTGATTTTTTATTTCTTATTTGGAAACAAGGTCTCACTAAGTTGTGGAGGGCCTCGCTAAGTCGCCGAGGCTGGCTTTGAACCTGCGAGCCTCCTGTCTCAGCCTCCCAAGTACTGGGATTACAAGCATGCGCCACCACACCCGGCTTTTTAAATTTTTTAAAAATTTCCTTTCCAAGACTCTCACCTGTCCCCCTACCCTAAACCCTCTCAGGACTGGCATGTTGATGCCAGACCCTCCTTAAAGGCACCAACACCCAAGAACTCTCTATAGGTGGCCGGGAAGGAGTAAGCCTGGCAGCAGTCGTACAATGACGATTTTGACACATTATACATTATCAAAAAAGCCCAAGAAATGCTCTTGACGTTTTGGACTAACACCTTCCTGATCACTGTGCCTCCACCTGCACTACAGCCGGGCGAGATATTCTGTGCATTCTTAGTAGGCTGGGCAGCTGCAGAAAAGTTCAACGGAACTCTCTTCCTTTGCAAAGGAGGTTCAGGGGGAGATGAAGAAAGGGTGGTGGGCGGGGATTTGGATGGCTGCTGGGTGTGAGGATACAGAAACTTTATTGATTCTCCAGGAAGAGAGACGGATGAGGAAGGAGGAGGACTGAGGTGAACTCGGGCAGCGGTGGACAAGCAGGGCGTGGGACGGGTTAAGTGGGGGGAGGGTGTGAAAATGGGTTTATGGCCATCTTCTGAGGTCCCAGAGTCTCCAACTCCCCTGTTTCCATGCTGGGGGACCTGCTCTCAGCACCCCATCTCATTCAGTTTCAGACTTCCCCCACTGCCCCCCGACTGCTGCTCCTGTCACGGACCACACGTGTCTGAATGTCAGTGTGACAGAGGTGGTCAAGTCCTCCAACCTGGCGGGAAGGTCCTTCTCTGTAAGTAGCTGGAGGAATGGGGACAGGGTCAGATGGGAACTGTAGCTGGGGCCCCAGAGGGGAGGGTGTTCAGAGACAGGAGCTCACGTCTGAGCCTCTGCTTGGAAACACTCGGCTTTCCCATCAGTCTGAGATGCTGAGCACCAACTGGTCTAAGTGAGACACTCAGAGGGTGTCTCCATCGGCCGACTGTGTGAGGACCTAAGACGTCCCCAGACAGCCACAGGATGTAGCCACATTCAGTCGTCCCCAAGCCCTGCACTGCGGCCAGATTCCTAAACAACACAGCCCAAAAGGACCCACTGACCCAGCTCTTCCAACGCCATGGCCCCACATCCGCCCTTGCCTTTGCTTTGCCTTGGCTGATACTTACTGATGAAGACATCAGACCCATCCATTTTCTCCCTAACCAACAGCCTCTTTGAACTTCATTCTATGCAGCTTGACCTTGGAGCCCCCTGGTTATGCCCAGCTGTAATCAAGAGGCTCCACAGTCAAACTGACATCCTCGACTTCCACGCACCACCCGCCAGCAGACACTTGCTTTAGATCGTGCTGCCTCGGCAGTCTGGACGCCCAGGTGGCTGTGAGCTCCTGCAGTACGTCCTCCATCCAAGTTGACTGAGCCCCTGCAAACTCACCCAGCTCAGCCCACCCGCGCGCTCATTCAGCCCCTTTCCAGTCCGTCCCCTTGGGCTCTCTCATCTGGGTGCAGTTCTCACTCCCCTCGCTTTGACATCTCTCTCCCTCTCCACTGCTCCTTCCTCTTAGCCTATATACATATGCTCAGGCCAGGCGTGGTGGTACAAGCCTGTAATCCTAGTATTTGGGAGGCTGAGACGGGAGGCTTGCAGGTTTGCAGCCAGCCTCAGCAACTTAGTGAGGCCCTCCACAACTTAGTGAGATTCTGTTTCAAAATAAAAAATTTTAAAAACTAGGGCTAAGGGTGTAGCTCAGAGGCAGAATGTCCCCTGGGTTCAATCCCCAGTAAAACACACACCAAAAAGCATGCTCAGGTCTTTCCCATCTTCACACACACAAAAAAAAGCAACTCTACCACAACCCCACTACCTCTCTAGCTGCTTCCCTCCTCAGTGAGCCTCTTGAAAGACTGCTGGAAGCTTCCAGTTCCTTACCAGTGATTTCTGCTCATGACCATCAGCTTTCAGCTCACCTCACTGTGGAAGTCACCTCCAGGTTGCTAAGACCAATGGTCACTTTTTAGTCCTTCTGCTTCTTGTATGTGTGTGGAACCAGGGATTGAACCCAGGGACATTCTATCTCCAAGCTACATCCCCAGACTTTTTTTTTTTTTTTTTGGTGTGTGTGTGTGTGTGTGGTACTGGAGATTGAACCCAGGGGCATTCTACCTCTGAGCTACACCCCCAGCCCTATTTTTTGTTTAGTTTGAAACAGGGTCTCACTAAGTTGTGGAGGGCCTCACTGAATAGCTGAGGCTGGCCGCGAACCTGGATCCTCCGGTCTCAGCCTCCCAAGTACTGAGATTACAAGCGTGCGCCACCACGCCCGGCTCAGTCCTTCTGCTTCTTTAACCTTTTTTCAAGAAAATGTTTTAAACTGTACACAAGTGAGCCGGGCGTGGTGGCGCACGCTTGTAATCCCAGTACTTGGGAGGCTGAGACTGGAAGATCCGGGTTTGCGGCCAGCCTCAGCTACTTAGTGAGGCCCTCCGCAACTTAGTGAGACCCTATTTCAAAATAAAGAATAAAAAAACTAATAGGGCTGGGGGTGTAGCTCGGAGGTAGAATGCCCCTGGACCCTGGGTTCAATCCCCAGTACTGCCAAAAAAAAAAAAAGAAAAAAAAACCCTGTACACAAGTTTCATTGTTCATTTTGGGAAATACAAAGAAGTAAATTCACTAGTGGTCCCAATACCTGGTTTAGGATGACTATTGACATTTTCAGGTGTAAATGCTCAGTCTTATCCTCTATATTTTTACATAACTTATAGCTACAATGCATAATGGTCTGTAATGATGTTTTTACTCAAAAATATACTTAAATCCAGAGCCAGGCATGGTGGTACATGCCTGTATTCCCAGTACTTGGGAGGCTGAGACAGGAGGATCGAAGGTTCATGGACGGCCTCAGCAACTTAGCAAAGCCCTCAGCAAATTTGTGAGGCCCTGTTCCAAAATAAAAATTTTTTTTAAAAAGGGTTGGAAGCCAGGCGTGGTGGCGCATGCTTGTAATCCCAGTACTTTGGGAGGCGGAGACCGGAGGATCCGGGTTCGCAGCCAACCTCGGCGCGCATGCGCGTGAGCGCTTGCGCGCGATCTCTCTCTCTCTCTCTCTCTCTCTCTCTCTCTCTCTCTCTCCACCTAGTGAGGCCCTCTGCAACTTCGTGAGACCCGGTTTCAAAAATAAAGCATAAAAAAATAGGGCCGGGGGTGTAGTGCGGAGATAGAACACCCCTGGGTTCAATCCCCAATACCGCAAAAAAAAAAAAGGGTTGGAGATGTAGCTTAGAGGTAGAATGCCCCTGAGTTCAATCCCCAGTACAAAAAAGATGCTTTTTGCTCTTTATGTTTATTTATTTTATTTATTTATTTATTTTGCGGTACCGGGGATTGAACCCAGGGGCGTTCTACCTCCGCGCTATACCCCCGGCCCTATTTTTTTATACTTTATTTTGAAACCGGGTCTCATGAAGTTGCATTTATGTTTATTTTTGCTCTATTTCCCAGGTTTTGTTTCCTCATTCCACCCCTCCCCCACAATTTGAAAGCTATATGTACTTCTCTTTCTGTCAGTAGTTAACTTTCAATAAAAAGGTGTATATTTGAAATTATATTTATATGTTAATACTCCAATGAAGCTGTCCTCTAGCACTATCATAGATATTTTCCCCAGTTGTATATTCTTTTGTTCAATTTTGAATGAGCTCCACCATAGGAACTAAGCCCTGTTCTCTGAGTTGTTTTTTTTTTTTTTTTTTGGCGGTACCGGGGATTGAACGCAGGAGCGTTCTACCTCCGCGCTACACCCCCGGCCCTATTTTTTATGCTTTATTTTGAAACCAGGTCTCACGAAGTTGTGGAGGGCCTCACTAGGTAGAGAGAGAGAGAGAGAGAGAGAGAGAGAGCTGAGGCTGGCCGTGAACCCGGATCCTCCGGTCTCCGCCTCTCAAAGTACTGGGATTACAAGCGTGCGCCACCATGCCCAGCTTCTGTTCTCTGAGTATTTAATAGTGCCCTAAATCCATAAAATCTGAGGTGCCATTTTCTTAGTTTTTCTTCTATATGTTTGATCATTATTGTGTGTGTGTGTGTGTGTGTGTTTGCTGGGGATTGAACCTAGAAGTGTTCTATCTCTGAGTTACACCCCCAGCCCTTTTTATTTTGAAACTGAGTCTTGCTCTTAGTTTTTCTTCTATATGTTTGATCATTATTGTGTGTGTGTGTGTGTGTGTGTGTGTGTGTGTGTGTGTGTTTGCTGGGGATTGAACCTAGAAGTGTTCTATCTCTGAGTTACACCCCCAGCCCTTTTTATTTTGAAACTGAGTCTTGCTGAGTTGCCCCACGCCACGCTGGCCTGTGATCCTCATGTCTCAGTCTCCCAAATACTGGTGTTGTAGGTGTGTGCCATTGCATCGGGATAGTTGTTACTTTTTGGCCTCTTCCCCTGGAGGCTTTTCCTAAATCAGTTCCTTAGATAGACGCTGTTCTCAATGTCTGTCCACGTCCCATTTTTTCTCTTGTTCCCTGGACTATCAAACCCACTTACGAGGACTTGTTCCTTAACAAATCTATATCTCCTGCTCTGACCTTTACCCAGAGTCTCCTACTCCTGACTCAACTTAGTGTGAACTGCATGTCCCACGACACCCCAACTCGAGGTAATAGAGCCCAAACCAGTATCTTTAAATAGTTAAGCTCTCTCTAGAGCCAGACTGCCTGGCTTCAGCTCTTAGCTCCGCCATTTACCCGCTACTCAGTCTCTCTGTGCCTCAGCTCATTGTATGGAATGAGGATAATAACATTACCTACCCAACCCAGTTTTTGTGAGGATTAACCACGTCAAGCTCTTAGAACACTACATGAAGCTGGACGTGGTGGCGCACGCTTGTAATCCCAGTACTTTGGGAGGCGGAGACCGGAGGATCCGGGTTCGCGGCCAACCCCAGCGCGCATGCGCGCGCGCGATCTCTCTCTCTCTCTCTCTCTCTCTCTCTCTACCTAGTGAGGCCCTCCGCAACTTCGTGAGACCCGGTTTCAAAAATAAAGCATAAAAAAATAGGGCCGGGGGTGTAGCACGGAGGTAGAACGCCCCTGCGTTCAATCCCCGGTACCGCAAAACAAAAAAAAAAGAACACTGCATGGCTGAGGAAGCACTATGTGTTAGTTGCTGTTATTTCATCCCCCCTTTATGTCTCCTCTTTTATCCGATGGTACCATCATTAACGAACCACCTGTGTCTGCACCCCAGCCGCCACCCCCTCATCTTCCCCCTGTCTTGTTGGTTTTCTCTCTCAAACACTTCTCAAGCGTCTCCCTTCCCCTCTGTTCTCCTTCTTGTTCAACCAGGTTGACCAGTCATTCTAGTTTGGGATTAAAGGAGCTTGGGACTTGCAGTGCTAAAATCAGGAAAGTCCCGGGCAAATCACAAGCTAGTCACACTTGGTGCAGACCTTCATCCATCCCCTTTTGCTGGACAAATACCATGGCCTCCCAGCTGAGCGCGCTGACACCACTCCGATGCTCCTTAAGCCTACCTCCCACAGCTCTATCCAAGCCATCTTTCTAGAACATAACTCTGGCATGTCACCCCCCACTTAAAACCCTCCCCCTGCAGTCTCTCCAAGTCTTTCTGGAAGGTCCCTGGTGATAACCCAGTGCTGACAGTCATCCAGTTAGCTGTCCACCTAGTGCCCACTGGGCTCCACTGCCCACAACTGTCCCCTGTGGCTGAGAGCTCCAGGGCCCAGAGCTGCCTCAGCCACTGTTCTAAGGCCAGGAGAAGCCCCCCACCCTGCCTTGTCACCTGGTCTCATGGAGATTTTCGGCAAATCTTTGTCTTTATTCATAACCCACCTGCTCAGATTCATATTGCTAGAGGACAAACCAAAGAGAGAAAGAATCCACAGTGATCACCCCTGCTCCCCACAACCAAGGCTTCATACTGAGACCACTATTTAAGCTTGACTCCTTCTTGGGAAATTATAATTAATAATAATTATTAACAACAGTCAACATTAATACAGCTCTTGCCATGTCCCAAGCACTGTTCCAAGCACTTAACATATACTATCTCAATTAATCTTCAGAAGAGTCCTACAAAGTAGTTGCTATTATTGCCATAATTACTTTCTTTTTTTTTTTTTTCTTTTTTGCGGTACTGGGGATTGAACCCTGGGGCATTCTACCTCCAAGCTACACCCCCAACCCTATTTTTTATTCCTTTTTTTGTGATACCGGGGATTGAACCAGGGGCATTCTACCTCCAGGCTACACCCCCAGCCCTATTTTTTATTCTTTATTTTGAAACAGGGTCTCACTAAGTTGCAGAGGGCCTCACTAAGTAGCTGAGACTGGCTGCGAACCCAAATCCTCTGGTCTCAGCCTCCCAAGTACTGGAATTACAAGCGTGCGCCACCACGCCCAGCTTATTCTTTATTTTGAAACAAGGTCTCACTAAATTGGAGAGGGCCTCACTAAGTAGCTGAGGCTGGCTGCAAACCTGCGATCCTCCTGTCTCAGCCTCCCAAGTACTGAGATTACAAGTGTGCGCCACCACACCCGGATCGCCATATTTATTTTCAAAGAGCACAGCGAGATTAAGAGGCATTCTCAAAGTCACACAGCGAATAAATGACGGAGCTGGGATCAGAACCTAGGCAATCTGGCTTAGAGACTGCTCTTGACCCTCCTCCTGGGAGATTCTTGCACACTCTGCCCACAGACTTCCGGCTGGCCTGTCTCCACCATAAAAGTTCAGCTGAAATGTCCAGACATGCTAGACATCTTCCCAACCCCATATGGGTTTAGGTTGCTGCTGCTAGCTGAGGATGAAATAGCAGGTGGACTCCACAGTCCTTGGCGCTGCCCACACTGTCAACACCAGGCTACTTAAATCACAATCGCTAATATGTGTGATTCTTATGAGCAGCCAGGGTTGAGAATGCTTGAGTGAAACAGACTGCAAAGCCTCCTGCAACCCAGGCCTCTGTGGCTGTAAATTACCCAAAGCTGCTGCCTGTGTGTGGAAGGGCTTAGAGACGCAGAGAGGCCCTTCGGAAGTCCCCCTGCCTCCCACGATGCTCCCAGGCCTCTGTGCCGTGGGGGCGGATCAGGGGTTGGAAGGATGACTGGGGACTGCCTCCCTTCAGCCGTCCTGAGGTTTGGGGGTACTTGGCTGCTTTCTTGACCCTCTCTCTATGCCCCAGATAAATGTGTATGTAATTTAACATCAAGGACTAGGGTCAAGACTTATAACCCCCCTGAATGACTCCCAAGTTCCACACAGAGCCACATGACTGTCATATAGGAGGCTCTCAGAAAATGCTTGTTGGATACATCAACACTCTAACTCAGATCACATGCTAACTCTGCATGCATGATCCACGGCATTCCTGTTTGTGTCCAAAATCAAGGGCAGTGGGTTAAGAAAAGAACTGCAGATGGCTGGGCGTGGTGATGCACACCTGTAACCCCAGTACTTGGGAGGCTGAGACAGGAGGATTGCAGGTTTGAGGACAGCCTCGGCAATGTAGTGAGACTTCCAGCAACCTAGCAAGATCCTGTTTCCAAACAAAAAAATAATAAAGGGCTGGGGGTCTAGCTTGGAAGTAGAATGTCCCTGGGCTCAATCCCAGTACCAAGAGCAAGGAGGAAGAGGAGGAGGAGAAGGAGGAAGAGAAGAAGGAGGAGG
This sequence comes from Glis glis, assembly GCA_004027185.1. Lineage (NCBI taxonomy): Eukaryota > Metazoa > Chordata > Mammalia > Rodentia > Gliridae > Glis > Glis glis. The sequence continues at coordinate 2 of PVJS01045983.1, read as the reverse complement.
AG
>PVJS01045982.1:0-16004 GCA_004027185.1 Glis glis | reverse complement strand
GGGGAGAGAGAGAGAGAGAGAGAGACAGAGAGAGAGAGAGAGAGAGAGAGAGAGAGAGAGAGAGAGAGAGAACGCTCGCGCGCATGCGCAAGCTGAGGCTGGCCGCGAACCCGGATCCTCCGGTCTCTGCCTCCCAAAGTACTGGGATTACAAGCGTGCGCCACCACGCCCGGCTTCTTTCCATCTTCTAAGGTATTTTTCAATTTCTTTCTTTAGTGTTTTATAATTTTTATTGCAGAGGTTTTTACCTCATTGGTTAGTTTTATTCCAAGGTGTTTTATTGTTTTTGAGGATATTATGAATGGAATTGTTTTCTGGATTTCTTTTTCAATGGATTCATGGTTGGCATATCGAAAATCCACTGATTTTTTTATAGATTGATTTTGTATCCCACTACTTTGCTGAATTTGCTAATCATCTTTAGAAGTCATTTGGTTGAGGTTTTTCTTGGGGGGGTCTTCTAAGTATAGGATCATGTCATCTGCAAATATAGTTTCAGTTCTTCTTTTCCTATATGTATTCCTTTGATTTCTTTCTCAGGTTTTATCATTCTGACTAGAGTCTCAAGAACTATATTGAAAAGGAGTGGTGATATACTGAAAATCCTTGTCTTTTCTCTGATTTTAAAGGGAATTCTCACAGTTTTTCCCCATTCAATATGATGTTGGCTTCGGTTTAATGTATATTGCCTTTATAATGTTGAGGTAAGTTCCTCCTGTTTCTGCAGTGTTTTTAACATGAATGTCTGTTGGATTTTGTCAAATGATTTTTCAGTGTCTATTGAGATGATCATTTGATTTTTATCTTTAATTCCATTTATATGGTGAATGACATGTATTGATTTGCATATGTTAAACCATCCTTGCATCCCTGGAATTAAACCAATCTGTTCATGGTATATACTTTTCTTGTGATAAGGTTTTGAATGCATATCACTAGTATTTTGTTCAGAATTTTGCATTTATGCTCATCAAAGGTATTGGCCTGTAATTCTCTTTTCTTGAGGGATCATCTTTATTTAGTTTTGGTATTAAAGTGATACTGGCCTAGTAGAAGGACTTTGGAAGGTTTCCATCTCTTTCTATTTCATGGAATAATTTGTGAAGTATTGGGTTAATTCTTCTATCAATGTTTTCTAGAATTCATCTGGGAATCTGTCTGAACCTGGGCTTTTCTCTGATGAAAGGTTTTTTATTCCTACTTCTATTTCTTTGCTCACTATTGGTTTGTTTAGGTTTTCTATATCCTCTTGATCCAATTTAGGTAGTTTGTATGTATCTAGAAACCTGTTGAATTTTTCTATGTTTTCCAGTTTACTGAAGTATAAATTTTCAAAATAGTTTCTGATGATTCTCTAAATTTTCCCACTGTCTGTGGTGATTTTTTTTAAATAATTTTGGCCAATTCTCTCTCTTTTGATTAAGTGGGCTAAGGGTTTATCAATCTTGTTTATCTTTTCAAATAACCAGCTTTATGTTTAGTTGTTCTTTTATATTTTTATTGTTTTTGTTGTTGTTGTGCTCTATTTCCTTGATTTCTGCTCTGATTTTAATTATTTTCTGCCTTCTAATTGGCTTTTGAATTAGTCTGTGCCTGCTTTTTGGTTGTTTATTTGGAGATTTTCTGTTTTTTCTTATGTGGGCACTCCGTGCTATAAATTTTCCTCTTAAAATCATCTTCAAAGTGTTCCACAGATTTTGGTATGTTGTGTCTCTATGCTCATTTAATTCTAGGTACTTTTTTATTTCTCCCCTTATTTCTTCTATGGTCCTTTCCTAATTCAAAAGTGTTTCACTCAGTCTCCATGTATTTATGTAATTTCTTTGGGCTTCCTATTGTTGATTTCTACTTTCATTCTATTATGATTTGAAAAGATGAAAGGAATTATATTATATTTTTTTAATTTGCTAATAATTGCTTTCTGGTCCAGAATATGGTCAATTTTGGGAAAGTTTCCATGAGCATCTGAGAAAAATGTGTATTCAGCTGTTGTTGGTTGGAATATTCTGTATATGTTGATAAGGTCCATTTGGTTAATAGTGTTCTTTAGGTCTGAAGAGTCTTTCTTAAAATGCTTGCCAAATGATCCTTTTTTTTTAGAAAAAAATGATTGCAGGGGGAAAAATATAATCACAGTAGTCACCATACTGGCCAATATATGAGAGCTTTCTAAAAAGAATACCAGACAGAGAATCTAGAAATAGATATTAAGTAGTGCCTCCTTATCCATAGGAAATATATTCCATTCCCTCAATAGATAACTGAAGTAACAGATAGTATTGAATCATATATTATTGACCATATATATTGAACCATACATATTGTGTGTGTGTGTATATATATATATATATATATACAGTCTTACATGCACTGCAGTGTTGCCACATAGTATCAGAGTTAATCTATCTTTCCAAGTTTTATGCCCTAGTATATTATTGAGTCATATATATTGAACGATATGTGTGTGTTCAAATATATATATATATATATATTCTTATATGCCCTGCAGTGTTGCCACATTGTATCACAGTTAATCTATCCAAGTTTTATGCCCTAGTGCCTTCTTTGCTTTGGGACTGCTGCAATTTGGGGACATCATTAAGTAAAATAATAGTTGTCTGGACATAAGCATTGTGATAATCTACCTGTTAACTGAGATAGCTACCATGTGGCTAATGGTTGTTTAGTATGCAATGAGGATTCACTGGACAAAGGAATGATTCATATCCTGGGCAAGACAGAGTAGGATGACACATTCCACCATGCTATTGCAAATTACATGCAATTGAAAATTTATGGATTTTTTATTTCTTGGATTTTTCACTTAATACTTTTTTATTGTGGTTGACCACAGATAAGTGAAACCACAGCTAGACATGTCATTTGCTTATAGTCCCAGCTACTCAGGAGGCTGGCTGAGGCAGGATGATCATTTAATCTAAAGAGTTTGGGCCAGCCTAGAAGACATAAGGAGACCCAGTCTCGAGAAAAAGAAAGAAAAAAAATATATGTATATATATTCAGACACACACAGTTATACTATATGTATGTATATATGTATATATATTTGAATGATATATATGGTTGAACCATATATATGTATGTATATAGTATACACACATGGTTATACTATATAGTTGAACCATATATATTTGTGGCTGAACCATATATATATATATATAAGTATATATGTATACATATATATGTATATGAGTATATATAGTATAAGCATATGTGTGTGTGTCTCTTTGTATGTGTATGTCTGAATCTGGCTGTACCACCTTAGAATACTATCAGATTAATATGTATTAGATAGCCACTCATATTTATGACTTGATAGCAAAGTAGCGATCCATTTCCTTAACCTGAGAATGTATTCTGAAACCTTGATCGTGAGGCTTTTCTCTTTGTAAAAACTCTCAATTTTACTTTTGTCTCCACCTTTAAAACTCTATTCAATATGATTTATTCACAAAACTTCTGATAGGAAAATAAACATGATAGGTATACTTTTGAGATGACAGCAACAATGTAGTTAGAGAAATTTTACTGACCCAGTTAATCTGAACCTTGCAGGATTGGGGGAAAAAAAACCCTACAATGTGAAAGCATTGTAGAACTCCAGTTTATATGTACAAACTAGACTTGTTTTCCTAGGACTAATGATAGAAAATATGGAAATAATTTTTCTTTACTTGCTTTTCTTTTCTTGTGTTTTTGCTTTTCTTGCCCAACCTAAGACTTAATCCTTTGTCATATGCTCTAGGCCTTAAGCAAGAACCCATTTCATGCATTTTTATTGCAAATCATTCTTTTTTCAAAATATAAATAAAAGTGGGGCCAGACAGAAAGCTGTAAGGATTTTCTCAAGGGAATATTTCTTTCAAAATGATGAAGGCATATGTTCGAGACCAGGTGTCAGAGATTCTCATTTGTTTTTAAACCCAAAATCGATGAGAATGATAAAACATTATGAATAGTACACACTTTATCCACGAGGACACAGTTGCTCACTGTGAGTCATTGGCAAGGCCCCAACTCACCCCTGGTATCTGCCTTTTCGCTCTCTATTGGCATGTGTCAGTCCTTGTCAATTTGCTTATTATTGGAAGGAGAATGTGTCAACACCACATTAGGAGAGTCACAGGGCATCATGGTGTAGGTAGGCCAATGGTGCCTTTGTTCACAGCCTGCTATCTATACAGAATTAGGCACTGTAGAAGCTGAAGACCACAGAAAATAAATTTCTGATTCTTCTCAGGCCAAGAACAACCAGGATGCTATTGTAGGCCTCTATATTCTTCCTGCCTAGACAGGTCTTGCCTCACTGGTCCTATGGTCCAGGCCCTAGGAGAGTCTGTATAATGATAGGCATTTTGGTTCTTCTTCGCTTGACAGCTTTCCCAGTTGCTTGTCAGTACTTCAGAGGCCTCCTATTCTACCTCACTTGTCATTTGCCCTCACTTAGTTTTAAAGTCATATTTCTGAGTCCTTTATTATGTAATGTCTTATTTTTTTGCTCGTTATTTTATATGAAATATTTAACTTTTTTATTAACAGTCTAGAATTTTGAATGTATAAATCAAGTTCAACTTTACTAATGTGTTCCTTACAGTCAGTGCCTAAATCAGAACTAAAATTAAGAGTGCTATTAACTTGAAGTTGATTCATAGGGGAAGAAAAGGTAAAATAGAAACTTCCAGAGAGAAGGTAAAGTTTAACTGCATTTTGCTGGACTTTTGTTCTCAAGACAATTGCTTACCATTTCTGGACCACAGGAAGCCATGATTTTAATTTGCTGTGCACTGCATGGTGATAAATAAATGCTGTTTAAATCAGGTTAAAAAAGTAAAATGCATGAGTCAAAACTTAAAACATTTACAAAATGGAAACTAGACATTTTTCATAGAAATAGTGGCTTTTTTTAGTGAGAGGGAAATGGAGATAAAAATTATCAACTTTTTGGTGTAAGTATCAAGAAAGCTAATTGTTAGGGTAGCGTGAGTAACTATAACAAAATAACATGCAAACTGGGACGTTTTTATTCAGGACTGGGGATGAAACTCAGGGCCTCACACATGCCAGGCAAGGGCTCTACCACTGATCTCTATCACCAGCCAACAACATAAGATCCCATGAGGAGTTAGTGGGGACTAAACAAGGACCATATGGACAAATATTTTCTGCCACTACTCCCTTTAATTCTGCAGTTTTTTGAAATCCAGCTTTTCTGCTACCAAGTCCAGTTTGATTAAACATTTGGGTATTAAATCTTTGCTGGAATTAGCAAAGTACACACTATTCAAAAATTCTGATTTCTGACATATTCATATAGTGGAAATATTTTAAAATTAATTCTAATTGAGGCTTATCGTGTGACTGCTCATTAGCCCTGAAAAGATTTTTGACAAATAATGGACATTTAAAGGTATAATTGACTGTTGCTATGGTGGTTAAGGGCCAGTCAGACTTATAAAAACTATTTTGACTAAACAGTCACTAAATAAGTCAAAACAAGTAAAAGAAATAAATTTGTGGAAATATAGTGTGCCGAAATAAATTAATGTTTGATTTGATGATAATACCATTGAGATTATTCACCCTAGGATGTGGTGTGGGGATAAAGAAACTACAATATCCACAGTATAATGTTTATTTTGACAGTGGATTGTTTTCATCCTTTCCATTTGCATTAAAGATGTGCCAAGGATTTAAATGTTAATTGCTTTGATTACTTCATGTGACAATTTTCTACCATTTAATTATTGCTTTTATCGTTTTCAAGATGTTGATTTTTAACTATCTTTAACATCTCACTTTTAACAGTAACAAAGATAGCAATTTGAAAAGATTATCATTAAAAATTTTTAACTGAAGTATCCTCTTAAAAATCATCATATTAAAAAATGATGCCAATTTACTTCTATCTCCAGTTGCCGTTCCTCTATTAAAATGTACCTTCCATATTCTAAGTGTAACTTTAAGCATTATGAAAAAAATCTCATCAGTAAAGGATTATTATTATCTTATGCAAGTTTTGACAATGAACTGATTATTTTTTAACCAATGAAGGAGTACATTTGTCTCACTGTGTATTATTTTGGCATAACCACCAAAATTGATAAAATCACATTTCAACAACCTTATTCATTTTCATAATTAGGCATCTCTGAAATTAAAATGTACTTAACAATCAATGGCACTTTACTATTATAATTAATATTTTTCTTAATAAAACTAAAACTATAATAATATATGTTTTACAGTTGACAAAATCATAGATCCAATTAAGGAAGGTGGTACAAATGTTCAACAAAATGCATAAAAATTTCTTTGATGTATCTCATCTCTCTTAAATTTAGTGTTATAAACTCTGAATTTTGAGATTCAATGATTTATTTATAAAATGATTATTGTACTTCAGTTTTTCTTCATGAAAAGATATTGGTGGATTAAGAAAAAAGGCATAAAACCAGAACTATTACTTCATGGCTCACTATATTTTAGAGCAATAGATAAGATTCTCCCAAATAAACATGTTATTGACCTGGTCTTTAAGGTATATAATATATCACCTTGGGGAACCAGTATTGTTTATGAAAAATTTAAATAGTGATACCCATTAGTAAGACATCAAACTAAGTTTTCTGTTCTGACAAATGTTTATTATTGTTTCTTTTACTTTTATTGTTCTATAGGTATTTTAATTAAAGATATTTAATATATACACATAGAAATAGATATATTATTCATGCAAAAAGGGAAAAGTTGCTGGTAGAAAAAAACACATATTTTCTATCATATTAATCTTTATATTGAGATCTCTGTTCTTTTCAAGTGCTTTGGCAAAGAATTCCTTGAAATGCTGGGGAAGCAGGTGTTAATCACCATTTTTAGTTGGGGTGCAGTATCTCAGACTGGTGAAAGTGATTGATTCTGGCAGTGTTCCAACTAGAGTGAAATTACAAACATTAAATTTGCTTATAATTGACGAATAACTGGAAAAAGAGGAAATCCTTTCCCAATGGACAATTATGTTAAAGAATATAGGGTTCTAGCAAACTTTTTGTTACCATTAGAAAAGTACACATTCCTTGAAGTAAAATGTTTCCTTTTGTATAAAAATTTCCTCAGTGGACACTGTTTTACAAAATGAAAGCAACATATCTATTTAGAGGAAGTTCAAGGAGCGAAGTAACAGACTGATTTTCCTAATTGTAGATAATGATGAATATCAGCTAGTTATGTTTTTAGATATTCTTTTATGTTTAATAATTCACTATTCTTGAAAACTAGAGATTTTTCTTATCTTATTGATGTATAATATATATATACTGATGAAACAGCTGAAGGGTCCTATTGAAGATTCAATGCATATTCATTAATTATTTACTTTTATCAATTCTATGATGATATTGGAGGGCAAGCCTATTTTACTTTACCCTATAAAGGCAGAGACAAACAACATGGTAAATTGTTGGCATACTTTTTTCTAATTCTGTAATCTTTGTACCAAGACTTAATACCTATAAATTACTGTAATTTTATAATTATTTGCATGTATGAAATTATAATAGAATTATCACTAATTATCAAAATCTTAGCTGAACAATCCATTTAGTAAAATGTAAACATTACATTTTACAAGAGAGGTAGGACTTAACTATATGGAGTCTTTATTTCTGAACTTATATCTATATATATCTAATCAATCTAGTATATGTGAAATCTGAAATGATGCATATGTATATAATGTAAGGCTAAATTTAAAAAACATTTTCTACAAAGTCATATCAGGAAAAATACTTATTGTTTCCTTTATGTTCTTGTTTTTTTTTTTCTTTGTGGTACTAGGGATTGAACCCAGGGGCATTCTACTTCTGAGCTACACTTCCAGCCCTATTTTTTATTCTTTGTTTTGAAACAGGGTCTCACTAAGTTGTGGAGGCCTCACTAAGCAGCTGAGGCTGGCCGACCCGATCCTCCAGGCTCAGCCTCCCAAGTACTGGGATTACAAGCGTGCGCCACCATGCCCAGATTCCTTTATTTTCTTTAAAGAAAAAAGTCTTAGGCTTTATTACATACATTGAGATAAAGATTATACTAAAATAACATTTTTCTAGATTTGTTCGTATGTTTATTTAAATATGTCTAGAATACATTCTTTATCCTTAGGCAAAACATTTCTTGAGGGAAAATCTGTCACAATTTAAATATCATTAAAATATTTTACATTAAGGAGCCCTAGGCAGAAAAGTAATTAATGAGCACAGTTCTCTGTTAGAAATGTTAAAATTAATAGAAATCACAGACAAAATTAAAATAGAAAGTATCATATCAATTCCAATGTTTCCTGACTTCTAGTTTTCAGTATGAATTTTTCATTATATATCTAATATTCAAAGGCACAATTCATTTATTTAACTTATATTTTGTGAGTGCCAACTATATGGCTGATTAGCATTTATAACACTTCCGTAAATAAAATGGAAGCATTTTTTGCTCTCACAAAATGTGCATTATAATTAGGGGAAACACTGAGTAAGTATACAATGCAATATTTGGTTATGATAAGCATTGTAGGAAGAAACCAAACAGAGCTCTAACCATATTTAATATAAAACAAAGTCATCTCTGTCTCACACAGGCATGAAAAGCACTTGTTTCAAAAAAGAGTTTACCTCCGGTTCCCTCTCTTCTCCTGGTCTTTTGAGGCTCAAGGAAGATATCAGGAACATTTCCTCAAATCTCTGGCTCAAAAGTCAACAAGAAGAAATCCACCTGTCCTCCTTCCTTCCTTTGTGAAAATGACAGCCCCCTTCCTCCAGCAGTTGAAGAACACCTTCTGATGTTTGTGCTAAATGGCCCATGATTACATTCCAGAGAAGTGGGGAGCACTAGATCTCACTAGTATTGCATTAACATTATATCTTAAATATTTTATTCACCAATCTTAAAATACTCAAAGCTCTAACCATTTTACCATTTTGTAAGGGTGGTTATGAATGACCTCTCCTAGAAATTGAACAAATACCTGAATAAAGTGACAGAAAGAACCAGATACAAGAGAATTTCTTGTAGAGCAAGTACAAAGTGAAAATGTTTATGATCTTTTTGGTTATTTGATATGTTTGATATGTTTAATTTCAGTTAGGCCTAATAACTCACAGTGCTGAAATATGTTGTTTGGCAAATCTTTATATATTTTGTCATTATAGTCTACTTTTTGGCTGACATACCACTATTTCAGATAATATCTAATTTCATATAATATAGTTGCATTTTTTTACACTGGAAAATGAAACTAAATGGTTAGACTTTTTAAAGAACTTTAAATTTTTGAAAAAATTTGATGGCCATTTTAAATGGTGTTTGAATAGATATAAGTAAAATGTAATATATATACACATACACTTATTGAAGTGATATATTGAATTCGTTAAAATGGGTATGTATATGAGTAAACATTTTATGTATACATAAACATGAGTAAATAATCATGTGTTTATATACATATTTTATTTATAAAATTTATTACTAGTATTTCATAATACTGTCAAGTGCTTTTCCTCGAAGTTAGATATTCTGAAACATCAGGATTGGATTTTAGGCATGCTGATTATTATGTATGCTTTGCTTCTCAGCTTGACTTTTGGGCTCCTTCCATCCATAGCCACTGCTTCCTCAGCCTGGACACTTGAATGATTACAGAGAAAAAAATTGCAATGTGACCTAAAGCTTAAAGCTATATATATAGCTCACATTCAATTTATCCAGGATCCAAGAGACTAAAACTGGTTGGGACAATTTGTTACAGGTTGGGTCAATCAGTCAATGAGTCACTAGTGAGCATGGGATAATGGTTAGATGGAGTTTTGAGTCATTTTTCTCTCTTATGTTGAGCCTATACACCTGCTTTTGCCTAGGATGCTTATTCCTTGACCAATTCATCATTTCCCCCATAATAAGTGTCATATCAGACAAAACATGGCGTGTTACACAGAAACAATTGGCTGACAACTGACACCAAAGGGGTGACATTAAACATTATTGGAACCTGGCTTTACTGGGACTATTCAGTGCAACACTGCTTACTTTTAATTTGTTTAGTGCTTTGCATTCCCTACTTTGACATCACAGGTGGGTTAGGGAGGGATCTTGATTAACATGCGATCCATTTAAGACATTACAACTCTCTATTGTGCATTATTTTAGTGACATGGTGATGAAGAATAGATAAAGACCATTGTATTAAATGACTAATCTATTGATGATGGATGTGAAAGAAACAAAAGAGAATGTCTAATATATTTGAGTCTTTCTGAATATCTAAATATGCCAAGATCTCATAACCAAGGGTGAAGATCACAATACTGAGCCCATTTTATTTATTATTGCCTTCTACTCCATTGTTACATGTAGATGTCTTGCTGTGATTGTTGCAAAGGAATTGAAATTAAGAAAATATGGTGAGAATTTGACTTAGAAAAAAGATTTTAAGACCCCAATTTTAGTAGATACATTTTTTTTATCTACTCAACTCAACCCTCTCACATTTCTTTGATGGAAAAACTAATTTTTCTTTCTCAGACATATGCTTCCCCCCCCCTTTTTTTTGGTACTCATAGAATTCACAAGACCCTTTAGCATTATGCCTGTCAAGATTCATTTATTAGTTCAGGAATATGTACTTAACTGCAAATGTGCTAGTGTGTCTAGACCTGGGACTCCTATTTAAATTATTTTGGAAGGTAGTTCTTTCTTTGCATTAGGATTAATAAGGTAGTAGCAAGGGTTTGAATTAGAATGAAATCAATTGCAAAATAAGAAAAAAATGAAAAGGCTTATTTTTTATTATAGTGTATTTTACAATATTTTGAAAAAGTAATCACCAATATTTGTATTTGAACCTAATGGCTTATTTTAAAGGAACTCTGAAAAGGTAAAGATTTGGTAAACAAAAGTAGTGAGATAAACTAGGATTCATGGCGGGTTCCAAAGTGTTAAGGGGATCTGACATCATTGAATGCTGCAGAGATAATATAGTGCAGGGCTGCAGCCTAACAGAGGTGACCTTACAGAAAATGAGTCCTGGAAATACTGGTCTATACCATCATTTTTTAAAATCTCCAACATCCATTACTGTGGTCCACATATGGCGGCTACTAGGAGCAGAACTTGAGAGGGGAAAGTAGATTAGGACCAGATTAAAGAGAAAATACCCAGCAGAACACAGTAACACTAAAAATACATGAGTGTACTACCACTCCAAAATTGGAAAAAATGTCATATATTTTAGTCAGGTTCTTTAAGAAAATTGATTTCTTGAAGGGTGTTTTGTTTAACCAGGGCTAATTTGTAATAAAAAATATCATTTCTATAAAATCATGATGAGGAAAAATTCTTAAATAATTTATATATTGACCAATCACATATTAGTAAGATAAACAACCTTTAGTGTCACTATCCATCCCTTTCCTTTAATCCACAAAAATAACATTCAACAATCATATATTGAGTTACTAGTATATATTGACCATTTTACTAACAACAAAAATATGAGATGAGAGAAAGGAAATAACCAATATAATACAATCTTCAAAGATCTATGGAAAAACAGACTATTGGATCTGTGTGAAAGGAATACCTTATTCATGATAGAAAGGGAAGGCTTCCTTAGAAATAACTGAATGATGTCCAGCATTTCCCTGAATATAAACAATTCTCACACTTGAGATCTGTAAAGATCATTCTCATTACTGGGAATGCCTTCATTTTCTTCTCCATCTGTTGCCTGTTCCACATCCATTCAGTTCATATTATTCATGTTAGTTGTTCTTTATAAAGTCACTGTAAGCATTGAATTTGCGAACACTCAACCATTGTTCCAAGGACAAAAGCAGCGTTAGGTTCCTTTCAGCCTCTATTCACATTTTTTTCAACCCATATATATATATATATATATAATCTTGTTTTATGATTATCACTGCTCAAAGATATCTTATTTAATAATACAGCTAAGAGGACTATAATTCAGTCCTGAATGAAGTTTATTTCAAATAGATATTTTATTCAAAAGGAGTATCACAGCAGTCTTAAACTTAGAAACACAAGAAAGCACTTCAGCACTATTTTGGAGGGCCTTATTTTGTGGTACTAGGGATTGAACTCTGGGGCATTCCACCTCTGAGCTATACCCCTAGCTCTATTTTATTTTTTATTCCAAAACAGGGTCTCACCAATTTTCAGAGGGCCTTGCTAAGTTGCTGAGACTGGCTGCGAACCTGTGATCCCCCTGTCACAGCTTCCCAAGTACTGGGATTACAGGTGTGTGCCACCACGCCTGGCTTGGGGTGGGGCCTTTTAAATAGTGAAATTCATAAAATTGTGACTCTACATAAATGACAACAGGAAAATGACTTACAGTATAAGATTTGAAATTATAAGACAGAGAATCACCTTGCTTGACCTCAGGGGGGAATATGTATGTCAGGGATGTCAAATTTAGTATCATTCTGCACATGACCTCAAATGACCATTATATCACCATGAGTATTGATTTGGGGGTTACAAATACATTTTAGTGAGTAGGCAAATTCACAAATATGGAATCAGGAAGTAAAAAGAACCCATGTGATTTCTTTTCATGGCTTCTGTTACCTCTTACCTGACCCCTGCTCCTTGCCCTTCTCCTAGACTCTCATACAGTCATTCCGTCTTTCTTGCATGCTCCCAAAGCACCTCGTTAATACTGCTGGAATGACACTTGCCCTATTACAGTCACACTGTGTAGTCACTGTTCTCCCCCCAAATATACAGTGGTTACCTTGAAAGCTTAGATCATAGCTAGCGCATGCTGATATTCTCAGAGCCTACGCACCTGACATAGTAGATATGAATTTAGCATCTGTGAACAAAGGAACAGGAGGGAAGGATTAAGATGAAAAATGAGTAATTCATTCTTCATAAGCCATTAACACGCAACTCCGCTAATAAATGTCTGTGTTTTAGTATTGTATCGCAAGAGTCCTTTCAGAAATACATTTTATTTTTTATTTCATTTTTTCTACCTTTAAAATAATAATAATAATAGCAAGAAAGATGAAGACAAAGACAGACACAGAGAAGAAGGCAAAGATGAAGATGAAGATGAGGATGAAGAGCAGCTTTATTATTTTTTAGGAATCTCTGAGAACATTCAGGGAGGAAATAGTTATTTGAGCTAACTAGAGAATCTTATTTAAATTTGAGGCCACTGATATTATTAGTGGATTATGTTATTTTTGTCAATGAGCCTCATAGAAATATATGAGTAAAAACCTCTGAATTTGCTAATTTTTCTTGAGGTGAAACGAAAAGTATTTTTTAAATAACAGGATGGCTTAAAAATGAGACTTTTTGGTTTAGAAAGTATGAACTAAATCTAACCTATGATTTCATACCTTCACCTACCATCCCTGGAGCATGATATGAGAGCAGAGATCAAGTTTCCTATGATCTCTCCTGCCCTTTTGAGGTTCTTTGCCTGAGAGATATGACTTGGGATCTAATGTAACATGTATATGTAAAGTGCCAGACTGATTTTTTTTTTCTAGAATAATATCAATATAAGTTCCTGTTGTCCACCTAAATCCTATTAAGATCTCAAAAAAAAAGGGAAGGAAAAATGAACCAAAAGCTGTGATATCCTATGAACCAATGAGTAAAGAAAGAAGGTTTATTTCTACTTAGAATATACTATAAATATCTATGGATATTTATTTTTATTTTATGTAATGGATTCATGTCATGATTATATAAAGGCCTATCCAAGGTTATTTTTTTAATGAAAAATAGTCATTATTCTTTTCATTTAGAGTGTTAACTGGACAAAACAAACTAGAAGAAAAGTTGTCATGTGTCTTCTATACATTTTACATTCAGGGTTCAGGTGTTTTATATAAAATGGGTAAAATTTCATCTACAGCAGGGCTGATCTGCATTTCAGAATTAATACTATGATTATGAGGAAGAATGGAACCTTACAAGTACTTATAACTGTCCATCAATTAACTGTGTAACTTATATCAAAATAAGTTATTAACATAAAGCTATTAACATAAAGAAACCTTTCAGACAGAACAAAGAAATAAAGTTTAATTTTTGCAACATTTTATAATTGGTTTTAGGTGTTACTTGGGATTGAAGCCATTCTATCTCAAGCTACACCCTCTGCTTTTTCTATTTTTAATTTTGAAACAGGGTCTTGCTAAGTTGCTGAGGGTCTCACTAAGTTGCTGAGGCTGGCCATGAACGTGTGATCCTCCTGCCTTAGCCCAAGTACAGGGATTACAGGTGTGCACTGCTGTTCCCAGTTTGTTACACTATTTTAAGTATTTATAGATAGTAGGATCAAGCCGTACTTGTCACAATTTATTTTTAATACTTATTATCTATTAATTACCAAGCAGGTTACTATTTTACCCCTAATTACTTGTGTATATATTGCTTGCTTATATAGGGCTTTATAAACTTACTATTGGTTGTGTCCAAATATGCATAAAAATCATAATTGAGTTAGCAGATACAAGAAAAATTTGTAATATATCCATTCTGACTTTATTGTCATTATTATTTGAATAAAAAACAAGGATAACGTTTTCTCAAATTCTGTCTTAAATTTAACCTGCTCCTATTGTCTGTTGCTATATAAAATCAAACAAAATTTCAAAATGCAATGTCTTAAAACAATGACAGTATTTATTTATATTTATCTATTTCATTTATTCGTTTATTCATATTTATTTATTTTGCTCAAATATCTGTCATTTGGCAGACCTTCATGAGGGCAGCTCGTGTCTGTTCCACATAGCATCAGATTTGCAGACTGAGGGCTGAAATCAACAGGCCTCACTGTGGTCTCTAGCACTTGAAGCTATTAATCAGCAGACACTGACACCAGAAAACCCAGTTGTGTCATTTCCACATGGCAGCATGATTACTTTGCAGAACAGTGGCTGCCATGAGCATCAGGTGAGCCTAATTTCTGGGGAGATAACCATTAGGAAAGTTGTATCAGAAGACAGTTACTCTGGTTAGCCCACATTCATGGAGAGGAGCGACAGGCTCATGTTGTGAGCACATGCAGGATGGGTGAATACGGCCTTGTGGAATACACCCTGCCGTGGACCTCTTCATCTAGATTAAGTCCATCAACTCATCCTAATACTACGACTCATTTTTCCACCTTATTTTTGACCATTAAGCTGGTAGGTGGGCAGTTTATCTTGTTTCAGTTACTTTGAGTGGGAAGAAACTATTTTCTGGGAAAATGCCAATAAAATTATTTTTGGCTCATCACACAAAAAAGCTATATAATATAAGCAGCTGTGCTCATTTGGAGAAAAAAATATAAAATATTTGGAAATCACAATGCTTTTTTCTTCATCTCTTGTGTTTGAATTATATAATAGTTATTACAAATGCATACATATATAATATTTATTGCAAAAGGGCGTATCATAAGAATTAAATCCAATAATAATAAATAGCATTCCCACAGCTGTGAGCAAACCAATTCTTGGTCTCTGTAAATTAATCTTCAGTTTGCACCTTTTAAAAAGGTTTACATAAGTATCTTTTGAGGTTGATGAGAGAATGCATTTGATGCTAAAGTAATTTTCTCAGAAATATTTCACACTGGTAATATCTATTCTTTCTTGTCACCTGTAGTTGTGGCAAAAGACTGCTTCCATATAAATGAATAAGGAGGCATCATAAAAGACTTATTTCTGCTGCCCCATTTTTTATTTTTTTCTAACATTCTTCCCATTTACCATGAGCTTCCTCACATTTCAAAAACAGCTAGTTGTCTTTAAGAAACAAATTGTGGTAGCCGGGCGTGGTGGCGCACGCTTGTAATCCCAGTACTTTGGGAGGCAGAGACTGGAGGATCCGGGTTCGCGGCCAGCCTCAGCTCTTTCTCTCTCTCTCTCTCTCTCTCTCTCTCTCTCTCTCTCTCTCTC
>PVJS01045981.1:0-16003 GCA_004027185.1 Glis glis | reverse complement strand
TTTATTACTATGGCTTTGTAGTATAGTTTGAAGTCAGGTATTGTGATGCCTCCTGCGTGATTCTTACTGCTGAGAACTACTTTGGCTATTCTGGGTTTTCTGTTGTTCCAAATGAATTTAAGGACAGATTTTTCTATGTCAGTGAAGAATGACTTTGGTAGTTTAATGGGTATTGCGTTGAATCTGTAGATCAGTTTTGTATTATCTTTTCAAAGTGCTTCCAGTTGAAAAGAGAAGCATTACATTTACAAATCTGTTTTGAAATATTTGCCAAAATTTTGGTAGTATCTTTAATAAGGATGTTTCTCTCCAGCATCCAAAAATTAAGAAATAAAAGTATGTAATAACATGATATAATATACATTTTCATAAAAAAATAAGTCACTTTGAAATATTTGACTGGGTAAAATAAGAACATTAAGAAAAATTAGGACTTATGATGCTGAATCAGGTGTATCATCTACTGATAAAGCCAAGAATACTATGACAAAATTTAAAAGAAAATTAATCTCAATTAAATGTAACTCAATACCCATCCCAAAACACATATGCATTTATCCCCCCACCACACACACACACAAAACAGCACATGCACTAACATTCATTTGCACACATACAAACACACACATCCTTCCAAGAAGCTTCACAAACTTGTATCCAAATACATTAAAGCACCATAAAAATCCTTAATGCAGGGTTCTTATTTTATAAAAATGAATTAGTTACCTCTGGTGATAATTTGTTCTTGTTTTGTATAAATAATTTGTTCTTGTTTTGCATTTATAGTTATCATCTCAAGAATATTGCAATTATTTTCCAAATCAAGTTAGAGCTGTTTAATCCTAGAATCTTGCATGGACCTTTTCATCTTACCTAGTACAATTTACTCCTCATTTTATAAACGTGGAAAGTAAAGCCCAGAAAAATTAAGGAGCTTCTGCAGAATGACTGAAATTGTCACAGATAGAAGCAGATAGGAGTCCTGAGTGTTCATCTTTAGTCCAATGCTTCTTTATCTTCTAAATATTCTTTCTTTAGAATATCTTCTTTAGAAATTTAGATTTTAAGTAGCTAGTATAGTTTCTGCAAAGGATAGTAAGGACATCAGTTCTCAATTAATTCTGTATTCACTTAGTTTATCATTTTCATTAATATGTGGGTGTCAGTTTCACTAGGAACTCAAGATAAAAAGAAAAATCTTTTGCAACCTTGTTCCCTATTCTATTCATAATTGTGTTCCTGAAGTTTACTAACAACTATCCTGCTAAGCTAATTCCTATCACTCATTTTACTCCATCATGCGGTAGCATCATTTCAGATTGTCAAAAAATTTTTGTACATACAACTTAATCTTCTGCCTAGATTATAATCTCACTGAAGAATTTCTATTTCCTTTTTAAAATGGTACCCTATCCCCTCCATTAAACATGATAATTCTATAGGTAACAGAAAGTCCCATCAAATAGAGCCTGAGAGAAGACTACATTCAGAGTATAAACTAGCCTGACTATGAAAGCACAGATTTAAGAGTCATAATCATTTTGTACCACCAGTTAGTCTCTGTATTTAGAATAATAAAATACATTTGGTTAAGGTATGAAATCATGAGACTACTGTTTATTAAGTAAATTCTATGTGACAAACACTCATAAGATGTATTTCTTATAAGCAGTTAAAAATTTAAGTGACAAACTTCAGATGCTGGAAGTAAATAAAAGAGATAGGATTCAAACTCAAAAACCTATGTTCTTTCCACCACAAAATCTCATGAAATACTTCATGTCAAAGTGCTTTGTTTATTGCAAAAGAATAGTACAGTAAAGTATTTCCTTGGCTCTTACACAAGAAAAAAACGCCTGACTTTTAAGATAAATGTTGATTTTTATTTTTTGGTACTGGCTTGAATCCAGGAGCATTCTACCTCTCAACTATACTCCCAGCCTTTTTTTTACTTCTTATTTTGAAACAGGGTCTCACTATGTTGCTAAGGGTCTCACCAAATTGCTGAGGCTGGCCTCAAACCTGCTATCCTCCTGTCTCAGCTGCCCAAGTACTCAGATTACCCACATGTGTCACCATGCCTGGCTTATATATTGATTTTTAAATCATCAGAACAAAAAAGAAAGATAATTTACTTAAATAATCAATGAGATAGTTATGCTTGCCAATTAAACCTAGCTTCTTAAAGAGTAGGACTTTGTCTTATTCATATTTACCTTTGAATTCTCATCATTTTGAGAAAGGTCTGATAGAGCAGAAACGAGAAATAAAATAAAAAGTTAGCAAAGGGAATCAGTTCTACTCTTCTTAGCACTGCAATGAAAACAATACTGTGTTATGGTTCAAATAAACAGGAAATATGATCTATATTCTAAGGTTTCTATGATCTTTGTGTCCATGGTGAAGTGTGCTAAGTCACTCTAGTGCCCTGATTTATCAGCTTATACTATTTACATAGCATATACTATAAAAGCAGATTATTTCAGCCTGAACACTAATGTGTTTTATAAACAATTTTATTTCTCATTTCTCAGTGATATCAGCTATTTCTATATACAGAAATGCACGAGTTAGATCAAAGTATTTTGAAATGTTCACAGTAACTTGATGACTCAAAATTAATGTGGTGGGCACTGTAAATGATGTAATGTATGTGCAATATTAATCAGAAAGAGAACTTATATAACTTTGTAGAAAAAAAGGAATCAACATTAATTAGCAGAAAAATAATGTATGAAATTATGAGAATGTGTTAGAGATTACTAAGACCTTTTGAAAAACAAAATAGCAATGCAGACACTGCAGAAACTGTATATTATCTTAACAAGGTGGGATAAGAACTCAGTGGGGGTTGGGTGAGCATTATTTGGATTTCAGATAAGGTGATACTGTCACTCCGGGTTGCCATGGCAATAGGATTTCCAATATATAATGATGTTATGATGAGGAAAACTGCATGCAAATTATATGAGTAATATTTAGAAAATGTGGCCCATCCCTACTGTAGGAAAGATCTAGAGAGAAGTTTAAGATAGATTTTACCACAGAAAAAGATTGAGGATATGAGGGTACTAATTTGAATTATTTATAAAAGGATTAGGGAAGTAGGTTCACTTTATATGCTAAAAAGTCTCTTGATAAGGCATCATTTATTATTTCTCTCACAGTGGTCAAGGTCAGTGTAGAAAACTGATTATGTAGCCATATGTCCATTATGTATAGCCAGGTCTAATCAGTGAAATCAATGTTTAGAGGGAAATTGAGAGCAGTAAATCATAGAAAAGCAATGTCTTTATGATAGGTGCCAATTGGTATGAAATTGGAGCAACATTATCAAACTCTTGCTAAACTGCTCTCCTCCTTCTGACAATCACCCAGGAGAGTTGTGAACACCAGACATATTTGGAAATGTGGTAGATAGAATGCAAATAGTATCAGGATTTATGCAAAATCAGGATATTTTGGACAAAATTAGTATATGTGTATTCATATACATAAATTTATAATTGCATATATATTAATTATATGTGTGTGTATTTGTGTGTGTGTGCCATCTTCACTTAATATTATGATACAGCATGGAGCTGGGGATGATTGTACATGCCTATAATTTCAGTGCTTTGGAGGCTGATACAAGAGGATCACAGGTTCAAGGCTAGCACCAGCAACTTAGCTAGTCCCTGTTTCAATACAGAAAGGGTTAGGGTTCTATACCACTCTTTGGGATTTTCCCAAAGGAACTGAAGTAAAAAATATTATAGGGATACATACATATCAATGTTTATAGTGGTACAATTCACATTAGCCAACCTATGGAACCAGCCTAGGTGCCCATCAATAGATGAATGGATTATGAAACCATGGTATATACACACAATGGAATTTTACTCAGCCTTAAAGAAGAATAAAATTATGTCATTTGCAGGAAAATTGTTGGACTGGAGAATATTATGCTAAATGAGATTAGCTGGTCCTAGAAAGTTACAGGCCATATGTTTTCTTTGAGAAATAAAAGGGAATTCAGATAAAGAGAGATACAACTAGAATAGTGAAAAAGGATTTGGGGAGGGAGTTGGGGAGGTGAAAGGGGAGACTTGTGAAGGAAATAGTTAACACAGTGCTATGTTCACATATGAAGTTATCAATACCAATTTTAATATTATTTATGGGAAGGGGAAATGAAGGGGGTGGGACCCAGAGGGAAAAACACCAAGTTCTGTGGACATGCATGTTTCTATCACTCTGAACCTCATCGTGATGTAGAATTACAATGCACTAATAGAAAATAAAGGCTGGAGGTATATAACCTGGAAGTAGAATATCCCTGGGTTCAATTCCCAGTACCAAAAAAAAAAAAATGATCATGAAACTACATGTATTTGGAGACACTATGGAGTCTGGAGTCTTAGTATTTTTTCTATTTTAGATATTTCTATTGACCATCTTAAAGCGAAGTGTATTATTCTGAACCAACATGTCTCACTCATATTCATTAAGTGTCCTATAATGACTAGAAAGCAGTGTGAGGTAGACATTTCAAGACATGAACAATTGCGGTTGGAAGTGGGATGCATCATTCGCACAGCAAGAAAAACAAACATGAGCTTTTCACTTCAATGACTGCTTTACCCTTTACTTGGTGAAATTATTTTTACTTTTTTATCCAAGCAAAATATCTTATCAATATGTATCAATGTCTTACTTATCTCACTATTCATTTTAATAAAAACAAATTAAGAGATTGTAAAACAACATTTTTGTGTGACATTCTTCTATCATGTACTACAGTGTATTTTTTTCTTCTTGGTAGATAGACAAAACATTAGAGGAAAGAGTGGCAGGTGTAACACGGTCCTGAAGTCAATCTACTTTTATAAAGTAGATAGTAGGTAAACAAAGCTCCTGACCAAGTTGGGGTGTGTGTGTGTGTGTGTGTGTGTGTGTGTGTGTGTAGTAAGGCAACTGGGAACTCAGTCCCAAAATGTGTCCATAGCTCCTAAGATACCAAAGATTTCAGCTGAGAAGCAACACATTAAATCCCAGCTCCTATCATTTTAGTAGCTCCCTACCCCCATATGCAACAAGAAAGACAGTCACAAATACAACTCTAAACTTTCATGGCAGTACTCCATTGCAAAGTGCTCACAGTGAGGATTCAGAATGCTCCCAATATTCTTTTGTATTGCTGTAAAAGTAAAAACAAAAATATGTACATCTTTGCAGGAAATTCTGAGACATCTAAAAATAGATCCACAGATGAGAGATTATAAGATTCTAAGTTAAGTTTTCATTTTATTGCTTCATATGAACCTATGAGGTGTCATTTCACTTAAATTTAACAAATCAGGATCAGCAATAAAGTTAAACTACGAGATCCAGATTGTGAGACTACAATGCATATACACACATATATATATGTATATATACACACACACATATATATATACATATATGTATATATTTTAGAACATATATATATATATATATTTATATATACTTTTAGAACAAGATCTAACATATGACAGAGATATTTGCACTTAATTTTGACTTGACTTTCATGTTGGAATTCTTTTACACAAATGAGAGAGAGCTACATATAAATTTAAAAGAAATGTTCTTAAAAGTAGCCAACATTCCCTTAAGTGTAACAACATGTGAACTTAGTTATTTTTGTGATTATATACTTGGTATACCTTTGAATGTTGTTATTTAATCACATCAGTATTAGTATAAAAATTCAAATTCATTGGGAGATTTTGAGATGTCTACAACACTTATGTCTCTTAGCTGATCTTGTTTTCAGATATTTGATTAAAATTGTTTATTTTATGGAGGAAAAAATCATCAGTCAGAAGAAAATACTGATTCACTCTAGTCATGAACTTAAATATATAATTAAAATTGTTTATTTTATGGAGAAAAAAATCATCAATCAGAAGAAAATCTGATTCACTCTAGTCTAGTCATGAACTTAAATATCCAGTCTAATTTATACCCATTCCCCTGGAGACAAGTCACTCTGCAGAAACAAGATGCCTCTCTTTGTATAGAATTATACATGCAGCGATGAGGATACCAGATAAGGTCTGTAACTGCTCCACCCACCCACCTGCAGGAGTCAAACCCTTTCCCAGGTTTCTTTAGAACTTTAAAACTGAAATGGTTGCAGAAATTTATAATCCAAGCTTCCACAGAGCTGCTTTTCTACTCTTCTTATAACACATTTCCTCAGACTCTTATTGACCCACTCTGACCTTACTGCTAAAATGAGCAAGTTATATTTCTTCTTTCCCCAATCATTGACACTTTTATAAAGTTTTCCATTGTTGTAATTCTGGCAGCCTGCCGGGGTTTAAAAAGTTCCTTTTCTGACTTGGATAACCATATTGACTCCCCTGAACCCATCTCTATTTGTAAGCTGTAGGCTGAACATTCTCTCCAGTCTCCCCTGATTGTTCAAGCCCTTGTATTTATCACAGGTCTGGAAAAAGTCTAAAAGAATTCTGTTCTTTAATAGCATAAACTTTACAAAACATATGTAAAATAATGGGCTTTCACTGCCAATGGAAACATGTAAGCTCTGTTCTTTCAATGTTTCATTACTTTTGGTTTTGTAGATTCATTTGCTATATTTATTGGTGAATCACATTTCAAATTGCCAAAGGAATATACTAAAATGTGTTTGTGCACAGGCGTATGTATAAAGTGTGTAAGTATAAAAGTATATGTGAATATGTGCATGTATGCAATATGCATGTAGTATGGTGTTAAATTTAAAACACTTTTATGACAGTATGAGTTGTTATTATTATTCCTGTATTACAGATAAGAACACATAGACTTAGAGTGGTTAATATTTTTTCCAGGGTCACCAATATTAAATAGTAAATACCAATAGCAAATGTTAGAAAAGAGACAAAAACTCATTTGTAATGAATCCAAATCTGGTGCTCTTTCTACAATACTATTTTCTTCTTTCCTGCAAAATCCCATAAGAATTTACTTGTATTTTCCCATGTTGGTTTACTAATCTATCCGATCATATTGTTTTCTAATATTAGGGCTCAGGTCCAAGAACTAATTAACTCATTCTTTCAGTAATCATCTTTTTAAGGTCAATTGACTCCACTTTACTTCTGTATGTTATGCAGCTGCCAGTTAGAATTGTTTTAATGTCCTTGTCTGCTAATTCTAACATCTGCATCAGTTATGGTTTATTTCCAATTGATTGATTATTCTTCTCACTATGGGTCATAGTTTTCTGTTTCTTTTATGCCCGCTAATCTTTGATTAATAGCGGGAAGTGTGAATTTTATATTTTGGTGGTGATGGATTTTTTTGTTCTTACACTATTCTTGGACTTTATTCTAGAGTGTAGTTGTTACGAGGACAAAGTTTGACCTTTTCAAGTCTTGCTTCTATGATAGGTGAGTTGCATGTGGTCCCTGGTCTGGAGCTAATTATTCCCAGTCCTTCAAGTAGTAGTTTCTCCAAGTACTTGAAATGGTTCTTTCCCTTCCCTTAGAAAAGAAACATTGCTGGTTTCCACCAGCTAGACTGGAAAACTTCATATTTCATAGGACAGTGGATAGAGTTCTCAGAAGATAGTTTCTCAATTCTGGGAGACAATTAGCTAAGTGGACTAAGTGCCGCTCTGGTCAAACTGTTCTTCTATCAGTGTAAATGAGGTTAGTTTGCCCTATTTCATGATGATTCAGTGATTAAACCTTAATGCTATATCTTCCCCACCTTCTTTCTGGAACTTTTCTTTTGTATTCCTCTCCAAACTTCAGTTTCTTCATCTGTGAAAAGGAAAAATATGCATCCACTGCTCTAGTTTGGATATGGAATGTCTCTCGAAGGCCGATGTGTTAAAGGTTGGTCCCCAGTTTGGCACTATGCGGAGGCAGTGGAGGCTTTAAGACGTGAGGCCTGGTGGGAGATCCTAGGTCATTTGGAACATGCGCTCAAAGTGGATGGTAGGACTCCAGCCCCTTCCTGCCTCTCTTTTGTGCACCCCTCCCATGAGGTGTATGTCTTCCTAACCATGAATTCCTACTGTGATGTGTTCCCTCACAGCTTGCCAAAGGCAACAGGCCTACTGACCATAAACTGAAACCTCCAAAATTTAGAGACAAAATAAATGTTTTACATTTTTAAGTTGATTATTTCAGATATTTTTGTCACAGTAACAGAAAGTTGACTAACCCAGAATACGGATGATGATAAAGTAAGGTCATTGCTGTTGCTATAAATGAGGTAATGTGGAGAAGACTTTAGAATTGATTTGCAGGAAAGTTTGGAAACATTTGGAGGAGCATGCTAGGGAAAGTGTAGAATGCTGTAAGTGGAGCTAACCAGCTAACCAGGTTCTGGAGTGGGTTTGGAAAATCAGAGTGCTGATAGAAATGCAAAGAGCAAAGGTTATGCTCATGAGGTCCCAGTGGAAATACAGACTCTGCTGGGAATTGGACTAGAGACCACCCGTGTTAATCCTGAAAAGGAAAGTGTCTGCATAGGTCTATGTCCTGATACTTTTGGAGAGGCTGAGTTGAAAATGATGGATCTGTTTGTCATAGGGAGGGGATGTCCTGGCAGCAATGCATATGGAAAGAGGCATGTGTAATACTGGCTGCTTTTAGCCAAATGTACAGTGAGAATTGGGAGGAAAAATCAGGGCAGAAAGATTTGGAAAATGCAGTTTGGCCAGAGAAGGAGCATGTTTAAGGGTGAATAAATAATGGACTTTACTTAATAATAATATAGCAGTCCTCGATCAGTCGTAATAAGTGTCCCATGTGAATGCAGAAGGTTAATAATAGGGAAAACAGGGAGAGGAGATATATAGGAATTACCTGTACTGTCTTTTCAACTTTTCTGTAAATCTAAAATTGTTCTTGTAAAAAGTCTATTTAATAAAATGAGTAGGATTTAGCCAAGCAAAGATGGAGTAAGATTGTAGGTAAAGAGGATAATATGAAATGTCACAGAAATGAGACACAGTAGAGAATGAAGACACATTTTTAAACACTCAGGGCAAGCAGCTTGAGAAGCAGAGAGTAGTGTGAGATATGAAAAAGGAAAAAGCAGCGTCAGGTTGGCCAGTGTTCGCTGAGAGCTGACCTGGCAGAGTCCATGGAGTTCTCAACAATTCACAGAACACCACCACCAGATAGGTGCTCTGACATTATGGAGTGATACACAAATGAGACCACTCTGTAACTATGTCTGAACAGAGACAAAAATAGCAATGCTGCTCAAACTACCAAAAAAATAAAAAATAAAAAGAAACACCAACATTGTCCTTTTCTAGCTAACATGAAGGAATGTT
This sequence comes from Glis glis, assembly GCA_004027185.1. NCBI lineage: Eukaryota > Metazoa > Chordata > Mammalia > Rodentia > Gliridae > Glis > Glis glis. The sequence goes on along the minus strand of PVJS01045981.1, from coordinate 6,672 downwards.
GCTTCTTTACCAATTATAGATTTAGACCCTATCCATTCCTTCTATCCTCTAGATAAAAAATCATGAAGATGCCAATCTTCTATTTAGCCTACTTCCTGCCAGCACCCAATATCTGGAAAATCTGCTTTCTTAAGCCCTCCCCCAAGTGACCTGGAACAAACTCCACATTTCAACCAGCCTCTGCTCACATTGTTTTTGCAGCATCTCAGTGTTCCCCATGGTGTAACTATTCTTGCTGTAGACATGATAAACCCAACTTTATTTGACTACAGGTGTATTCCTTCAAATTTTTAGCAGGTGAACATTTTCCAGAAGAGACAAAAGTGGGCCAGGACTACAGTGCAGGACCTCAGTTTGTATGAGGCTGCTTGGACTTAATATTATAATCAATAGATAGATTTATTGAGCAATTTTATGCATGGTATAATATGGTTAAAATTGCATTTCTAATACATTGCCTTCTGCATATATAGATGATGATTTTGAAGAATACAGGGTTAGAGACAGTTGTCAGTGGAATATTGAACTTGGGTGGGGACAGGGTAAGAATGAAGGGAAAGTGATGGATTTGAGAAATGTTTAGTAGATTAAAAATCTGCAGTCTATGGTAATTGGCAATGTGAATAAGGGTGAGAATAAACAATCAAGGATATTGATTATTGGTTAATCACATTATTATCTCACAGTTGATCACACCATAGGGATGCACGTACTGCAGGTCTGTATGGGAGGGTGATATGAGAGCAAAATGGATAAGGCACTTAGAACTGATAACTTGGATGAAAACACAATGAAAATTGCTATTTCTACACTTAAAATTCTTCTGGTATTACAGTACCAGAGTCCTCACTAGATTAGAGTTGGAATTCAAAGAATGTACAGTATTTGCTTGATAGCAAGTGACAGAAAAACATTAAAAATTTTTTTGATTTGTTGCTTGGGAGGGAGAAAAATATTTGATAGTTTCACAGAAAGAATGCAATTCTGTCCTAAATAAATAAAGATGTCTCCTGGTGAAAATAAAGACCTCCTCAGAATACTATTAGTTTGCCAGATCGAAAACTTTCCAGGGGAGGGAGCATATCATTCATGTCTATTATTTTATTCTTGGCACCTATTACCACACCTCCTGGTATCTAATGGGTGCCCAGTAATTAATGGTGAGTGGATGAATCAATTAAGAAATTAAAAGTTATTCCAGAGGCAGGAATAAGCTTCTCCACAGCAGCAGAAAGAAAAGTGTGCCCCTGAGAGGTCAACATCAGTGGCATGTTATGAAAAGAGGCCTTTAATAGAACAGCAGCATGAAATAGAAAGAATTATTTACAGACTTAGAGCACAAAAGCCAGGAGTCACTGTAGAAGCAGAGGAATCAGGTTGAGGTAGCACAAGAATCACTTCTGAAAGGCAGTATTCCACCATGGGCTGCAAGACAGAAAAGATGAAAGAGCACAAGTCTCAGAGGACAGATGGAATGTCTGTGCTTATGGATTTTTAGAGAGGATACAAGGCCTTCTTTATTAGATCCTCTAGGAAATCTGATGATAAGTGAGTTTCACTGGTTTCCCAACCAAGGTAGGCGTGGTTATGAAAGCACATCATTATCCACTGGGATAGTTTTGCATTGCTATTGCACTCCCACCCTAGATTCTGAGAAAATCTCCATGAGATGATTTGGGACATAGAGTAAAGTAGTGTGAGGGTCCTTTGTAAAATCATAGACAACCAGGAGAAATTATGACAGTGGATTAAGATGAAAAACAGTGAAACTCAAAATTAAGAAGGAACCAAAGTTAGGATAATAATAGCTGAGCCCCAGTAGAAATAGATGGATGGTTAAGATGAAACTTAAGCAGTGCCATTTTAGGTAAGTTCCCCTTTATACCCAAAGTAATTTCTGAATAAATTCAGCAATGATAAATTGTATCATTCCTTTCTAATATGAATAATCTCAAATAACTTTAAAAGTAAAAACATCTGGTTAAATAATATATTAGTTTCCACCTAAGAAGAAATATTTGACTTTATATGGTTTTGAGGGCAAAGGAAGAACCTTAGAAATCCAAGAAGCAAATATATAATGACACCCCCAAACAAGCATACACACACACCAACACATACAGACATGCAACTGGATTCCAAAAAACTAATTACACTGAAATTTAATAGGCAAAATGGTAGGAAATAAGATGGTAGCTTTATGGTTAAGAAACCTATGACATCTACAGACATTTTAAGTCTAATCAATTGTTTTTACTTGGCAAAGAGAATTCTACTTTTTTTAACCTGAGAAGATAATTTTGTCTCATGCAGACACCATTTGCCACACTTGTAGATCCATGGTTTCCCCAAAATAAACAGAAGCTGCTTATCTGATGCATTTTATGCCTACACGTAACATTATCAAATGCTATGTGTTAATTTGTCTCAAGATATTTTTGCATTTATTTTTTTCAGGAGTAAGTGTACTGATGTCATTTACAACAAAATTTACTGAATATGACTGTTGTATGGATATGTTTCATGAAATTAATTTCTTTTGAAATAAAACTGAAACAAAGAAAAACAAAAATAAAGAAAAAACATTTATATGAGAAATAAAAATGCATGCATACGAAATAAAGATCAAAAGCTACTCTTACCATGAGTAAGACAGTGTGTAACCATAAGACGTTTTGACATTGTAAAAGACTAGATGTAGAAGAGTTAAGGTTTGTGCCTGTACTAGGCAGACTGTCAGTAATTGCAGGCTAAATCTTCGTATGATGGACGTATGAATGTATGTGCAGCAGTGTGTATTCACATGAACTCCCAACCAACGTGCTGGAGAGTGGACCAAGGCTGGAAGTCCTTCCACATTCTTAACCGAGACCTGAAAGCATGGTGGTGATACAAGAAAATCTAAATTTGCCATGAATTTTATAGATTTTTTATTGTGCTGAAAACTTTGTACTTACATACAGCACCATATGTCACCTATTAAATAGGTAAATTCAGAATCTGTGCATCCCTTTAGAGTGTTTAATTTGGGTAAGATTCATTGGGAATTTGATAAAAAGCTATGGATACTCTCCCTAAAACTTTACATTTAAATTTGCCTTTAGTATATACTAAGAACTCGTAGAGGGCATTTTTTATTTTAATTTTATTTTTTACATTTTATGGGCGCATTGTGCTTATGCATAATATGGGGAGTCATTGTGACATATTAACATAATTTGGTCAATTTAAGTCCCCGGTACCTCCCCTTTCCCTTCACTCCTGCCTCCTCTGATCCCCTGCCTCTATTCTACTGGTCTCCCTGAGTATTAAAGGCACTGGTTTCCAGAACTCATTTTAAAAATGTCTTTTTCTAAAAAATATTCTGATGGCATGTGGTCTTCCCTGTGAAGAGGGAAGACCCCTGCCTGGCATTGGCAACAGGAAGAGCAGACCCTCCAGGAACCAGATGCAGGGAAATATACTGCATCGGCTCTGCAGAGAGGAAACCCCGTGGACCGGGCAAAGGCAGAATCAGAGCCACAAATACCTGGACCATGCTTCAGAGGGAGGTTAGCTCTAACGCTGACCAGTTAGTGGGGCCTTAAGTGAGAGATATTTTAATGACTTCTGAGTATAATTAATAATAAGATATTTGGGGTAAAATTTGCCATTCTGCAGAGTAAGTTTTGGGTTAAGGACACATATTAGAAAAAATATATATTTAGTTATGCCTACTTAAAACATTAATGGGAGCCGGGCGTGGTGGCGCACGCTTGTAATCCCAGTACTTTGGGAGGTGGAGACCGGAGGATCCGGGTTCACGGCCAGCCTCAGCTCTCTCTCTCTCTCTCTTTCTCTCTCTCTCTCTCTACTTAGTGAGGCCCTCCGCAACTTCCTGAAACCCGGTTTCAAAATCAAGGATAAAAAATAGGGCCGGGGGTGTAGCACAGAGGTCAAACGCTCCTGCGTTCAACCCCCGGTACCGCAAAAAAAAAAAAAAAAAACATTAATGGAAAACAGCAGCAAAGAGCTTAACTGACCTCTGGATCTTGTCTGTCCTGTTAAGGAAGTGACTGGCTTTAATAAAATGTGTCTTTGAGAACTGATTTAGGACAGATGATCTTCGAGAGATCAGATAACACTTTAAATTCCATTTTATGTGATGTGCTCTTCGCAGGTTGCCACTACTCTGGAGTCCAGGTGTTTGCAAAACTGGCCAGAAGAGAAAGGTACATGAATGTGTACATGTGTGGGGGCGTTTCCATCTCCCCCTTTGCTCCAGCATCCTCATTGACCCCTTCAAAACCCTTAGTCTAATTCTCACTACCGAGCCGCAGGCCACCTGAGTTGCAGGCCACCTGAGTCGCAGGCTCAGCAGTACCAACACTTGATATGCATATCCCTGTTCTGGTTTGAACATTCTTAGCAGATACCGTCTACGTTTATTTAACTATATACATAATAATTATTATCATTCCATTTGATTTCTATTGTATTTTATATTATTATTTTATGTCATATCAAATCTCTATATAAATATAATATGCAATGCCATACAGTATTATAATATATACGAACAGCAAAGATTTGACAAAAATTGGCAACACTCATTTATCTGGAGTTCAAAATTGTAGCACTCCAAGCAATTAAGTACTTGCTATGATTTGACCATCCCTTCCAGAACTCAGGTTGAAGTGTCATCACCACTGTCACAGTCTTGGGAAGTGGGGATTTTAGATGTGATCGGGCCATGGAAGTGCTGTCCTGATGGGTGGATGGATTAGGACCCCTCTCAGGAGTGGCTGTCCTGAGATGGGCTCGGTCCAGCACTTTCTTCCCATTTCTCTATCTCCACGCCATGCCCTCCTTCATGGTATGATCCGGTAGGTAGGTCCTCAGCAGGTACTAGCATTTTGATATTACACTTCTCAGCCTGCAGAACTGGGAGAAAAATTAAATCACCCAGTTTGAGGTATTCTGTTATACCAACCAAAAATAGACTAAGACAGCACTCAATCAAAAGTCAAGGAATAAGTAAAAATACAAAGATTTATTGAAATAGCCCTCTTAAAGATAGATGCAATCCTATTATTTTATTATCAGTCCTATAATTTATTTTATGAAGGTCGTGGAGACCTTCTTTTAGATCGTATTTACCCCTACTACTTAGTATCAATTCTAACTATAGGATTTTTAACCATTTAAAAAATATTAGCCGGTGGCAGTAGTACAAGCAAGCATGTAATCCCAGTATTTGGGAGGCTGAGACAGGAGGAATGAAGGTTTGAGGCCAGCCTCAGCAACTTAGTGAGACTCTGTTTCAAAATAAAAAATAAAAAGGGCTGGGGGTGTAGCTTGGAGGTAGAATGCTCCTGAGTTCAATCCACAGTACAAAAAATAAGAACAAAATATTACCTTATATATTAATATTAGCTCCTGTAGAAAATTAATGACACATCATTCTTACTCAAATTGCAAAACTTCGCTATGCAGTAAGACCTACTCAGCCACTGATCAAGCACAGAGCTTGGTAAAAAATGTGATTTCCAAAGCAGGTGTTATTTTTATCTGAGCCATTGGGAAGGTGTAAACTACAAATACTAATCATCTCCTCTTAGACTTTATAAACCAAAAGAGTCCTAGCACCAAACATATGTTTAAGACTATGTTTTTGTTTTGTTTGTTTTTGGTACTGGGGATTGAACCCAGGGACATTCTACCTGCGAGCTACACAGTGTCTCAGCAAGTTGATGAGGACCCCGCTAAATTGCTGAGGCTGGCCACCATCAGGCAATCCTCCTGTCTCAGCCTTCCAAGTACTGGGATTACAAGCGTGTGCCACTATGCCCAGCAAGTTTTATCTCAGAGTTTTAATTCCATCCATATCACTTCTTTGGTCATTTGTCAGAATTTCAGCCACTCGTGTCTCCTAAATCGCTTCTTTCATTCCATATAACTTCTTCTTTTTTCTGATATTTTCTATCTCCACCCAAACACTAATATTTTTTCCAGGATATTTCAATTTACATTAATAGAGGCAGGACACATCCCGTGTCATCTGTTTACTTCACAGAATGTTCCCACTTCCTTCTCCATGCCAGTGATCTATGGTTCTGATCAAAACCTAGTACCCTTACTGCGATTTCTAATGCTGGTGACTTCAACCTCAATTTCCCAGTATCTTGGCACAGAAAGAGAGAGGAAGCAAAATCCATGAGTCAGAATTGCCTCACATTATCACCCTTTATTTCCAATCTCATGAATTTTTTTTCCATTTTTTTCCATGCTATCCAGCAATATCACCATCCACACAGTGTTAGAAGCCAGAGCAATAGATCTTCTAATTTTTCTGAGACATTTTAGTCTTGGTTCAAGGTATTTGGCTACATCTAATTCTATTCATTGCCATTAGTGACTCATCACTTATGATTTCTTCTTATATGGGTTCCCAAGGACATAGAAATAAAAAAGAAAAGATCAGGAGACATATTAACAACTTCAGTGTACTTACAAGTAGAATGCACATTGTCTACTTGTTTTCTCATATGCTTCTCTAATTTCTTGTGTGTGTGTGTGTGTGTGTGTATGTGTGTGTGTATGTGTGTGTGTATGTGTGTGTATATGTGTGTGTATGTGTGTATGTGTGTATGTATGTGTATGTGTGTGTATGTATGTGTGTGTATGTGTGTA
>PVJS01045980.1:0-16004 GCA_004027185.1 Glis glis | reverse complement strand
TCTCTCTCTCTCTCTCTCTCTCTCTCTCTCTCTCTCTCTCTACTTAGTGAGGCCCTCCGCAACTTCGTGAGACCCGGTTTCAAAATAAAGTATAAAAAACAGGGCTTGGGGGTGTAGCGCAGAGGTAGAACGCCCCTGGGTTCAATCCCCGGTACCACAAAAAATAAAATAAAATAAAATAATTTTGATAGTATAAATTAATACTAAAAATTATAAGGATTTAGTTATTCATTCATTTTAAAATACTAAGAATACATAAATTATTAAAATTTTGGTACAATGCTTAACTGAATTAACAAAATTTAGTGAGAAGAGTGGTTTTAGTCTTGAAGTCTCTTTCATGTTTGACAGAGTGAAAGATAGCTGCGTTTGCTTTTACATTTGTTCTGTACCTGTCACAACATCGCATACATCAGTGCTGGGAAATTTCACTGTATACTGTAAACATTTTTTTTTTTGTACTGGGGATTGAACCCAAGGGAAGTTTACCACTGAGCTATATTCCCAGCCCTTTTTATTTTTTTTTATTTTGAAATAAAGTCTCGATAAGTTGCCCAGGCTGGCCTCAAACATGAGATTCTTCTGCTTCAGCCTTCCAAGTAGCTGAGATTATAGGTATGTGCTGCTGCACCCAGCCACTGTATGATCATGAGAGGAGAATACAAAAGGTAAATAAAATGCCCATAGTATTATAAAAATAGTTTTACTTTGATGACCCATCTAAAGGATCTCAAAGACCCTCCAGAGATCTTCAGATCAAACTTTAAGAACAACTTCGAGCAATGTCACATCTATTTACTTTTCTCCTCTTCCACGTTATATATATTGAAAATCACATGGTGATCTGTCGTGTGCATGTGGCTTCACACACAGACTTTCTCATTGCTTGCTATACTGCTACAGATGTGTGCTGTGTGAAGACAGCAATTTTGATAAGATCAATTGTATTCATTTCCCACAGAAAAACTATAGTAAATGTATAATTATATGTGCTGCAATATCAAATATATTTCTGACAGAAGAGATCTTCCTGTTGAACGAAGCGTCATTGAAAACTAACACCTCTGCTTCCAGTTTTACTGTCTGAGAATTGGTAGAATTTTTCAGAAACTAGTTTCTGGTTTCAAGCATCATAGATCTTTTTTCTCTTTCAGTAACCACAAACTTCTGCTACCAAACACCATAAGACACAGTCATATTGTGACACCAACTTTGGCCTTTCACTTTGGGGTCCTAGTACTTGGTGCATTGAAACACTGGGGAGCAAATGGAGGTTCCCTGGGAGCCATTTCTAAGATGGAGCATCCAGAAACAACTATTCACAAACCACATAAATATACTCTACTAAACCCAAAGTAAATGTGTCTCCAATTCAAGTTAAGTGGATCCAGAAAGTGCCCATGGCCACAGCAATGCAATTTCACTCAAGACAAAGTATGACAAGAGGAAAGAGAAGAGATAGTAGTCATAACTTGTTGTGTCTAAGCTATATTTTTCAAATACACACAGTGTAGGATTCTGTGACCCTGTTGCTAGCATGATCTTAGGGCATGGAAAAGACTGGTATGAGTGAAGGACCCCAAAGCTTAAGCTTAGTTATTTTAGAGTCATAATAAATCCATCTCTGCCTCCTCACCTTTACTCAGTTCAAACCATCCTATTTGCCTTCCCTCCTCTCTATTTTGTTTTGTTTTTTAATAATCCTATTTATGTCCTCATTAGAGGTCAATAAGGTCATAATAACACATACCTTTTTCTGAGTGACAAATTCTACTTGGAGTACCAAACAAAGAGTAATAGTACTATTCTGAGGGCATTTTAGTGGAAGTTTAAAGTACCTTTGGAAAACTGAATCTTAATTTACTCTCCATTGGCCATGAAAACCTTGACGAGGTAATTGGATACCAAAGTCTAGAGAAGTGCTATCCAATAGAAATATCACATTAACCTCATATGTAACTTTAAATTTTCAAGATGTCATATTAAAAAGGTAAAAAGTAGGCGAAATTAATTTTAATATTATATGTAACACAATATATCCCAAATACAATTTTATAATATATTCAATATAAAAATTATTGACCTATTTTATGTTTTTGCTATTTATTACCAAATCCTTGAAATCTAATATATATTTCTATTTACATCACAATTTTGAACTAGCCACATTTCAAGTGCTAGATAGCCACATGTGGCTAGTGGCTATTGTATTGGACAGTGCAAGCTAGATTTAAGGAAGGGTCACAAGGTTAAAATTAATAACTTGGAACACAAAGACCTTGGTGAAAACTACAAAACTGTGATGAAAGAAATCAAAATCTAAATTAACAGAGAAATATTTCATGTGTGTGGATAGAAGACTCACTATTGTCAAGGTGTCAGTTTTTCCCAACTTGATGTACAGATTCATGCCATCCCACTCAGAACCCCAGCAAATTATCTGGAGGATCTTGACAGACAAAATCTACAGTTCAAGTGGAGAGGCAAAAGATTCAGAATATCCAGCACAATATTGATTACTGACTATAAAGCTTCAATAATCAAGACTTTGCAAAATTGGTGAAATAGAAAAATAAATCAATAGGACAGAATAAAATCCAGAAATACTTCCACATAAATATAGACAACTGACCTTTGACATCAAAGGAGTTTTCGTAATTCAACAGAGAAAGGATAATTACTGGACATTCATGTGCAAAAACAAACAAGCAAACAAAAAGACCCTAGACTCCAGACCTTACACCTTTCACTGAAATTAACTCAAAATGGCTGATAGAGCTGGGCGTGGTGGCGCATGCTTGTAATCCCAGTACTTTGGGAGACGGAGACCAGAGGATCCGGGTTTGCGGCCAGCCTCAGCTCTCTCTCTCTCTCTTTCTCTCTCTCTCTCTCCCTGTCTCTCTCTCTTTCTACTTAGTGAGGCCCTCCGCAACTTAGTGAGACCCGGTTTCAAAATGAAGTATAAAAAATAGGGCCGGGGGTGTAGCGCAGAGGTAGAACGCCCCTGGGTTCAATCCCTGGTACCGCAAAAAAAAAAATGGCTGATAGATCTGAATATAAAATGTACAACTATGAAACTCTTAGAAGAATATATATGTGGCCTTGGATTTGGCAATGACTTTTCAGATGTACTACCAAAAGCATTATCCATAAAAGAAAAAATCAACTAAGTTGAAGCTCGTTAGAATAAAAAAGCTTCTGTTCTGCCAAAGATTGTTAAGAAAATGAAAAGAGTAGCCATAGTCTAGGAGAAAAATCTTTGCAAAACATAACATCTGATAAAGAATTGATATCCAAAATAAAGAGCTCAAAAAACTCAATAATAAGAAAGCAAACAACCCAAATTAAAAATGGGCAAAAGATCTGAACAGACATCCACAAAAGAAGATACACATATAGCAAATAAACATATTTAAAATGCTTACTATTGCCGGGCATGGTGGTGCAGACCTATAATCCCAGCTACTTGGGAGGCTGAAGTAGGAGGATCACAAGTTCAAGGCCAACCTGAGCATCTTAGTGAGACCCTGTCTCAAAATTAAAATATAAATGGCTGGGACTGTAGCTCAGTGGTAGAGCACTTGCCTAGGATGCACCAGGACCTGGGTTTCAATTCCCAGTACTACCAAAAAAAAAAAAAAGTTCACTATCATATGTCAGCAAGGAGTTGCAAATTCAAAATATAATGTGACACCATCACACATCTATTAAAATGACTAAAGCTCACAACACTGAGGGCACCAAATACTGCCATAGATGTGCTGATGGGGATTCAAAATGGTACAGTTATTTTTAAAAAAGATTTGGCAATTTCTGAGAAAACTTAACATACTCTTAACCATACAGTCCAAAAGTTACATTCCTTGGTATTTACCCAAGTGAGTCAAAAACTTATATTCACACAAGAATCTACATAATGAATAGCAGCTTTATTCATAATTGCCAAAACTTGAAAACAATCAAAATATAATTCAAAAGGTTAATGGATAAATAAACTGTGGTACATCCAGACAATAGAATTATTACTCAGTGATAAAAAGAAATGAGATATCAAGCCATGAAAGGATATAAAGAATACTTAAGTACATACTGGTAAGTGAATGAAGCTAATCTGAAAAGGCTACATATTGTATGATTCCAGTTAGATGACATTCTGGAAACAGCAAAAATATGAAGATAATAAAATCATCAGTTGTTGCCAGAGGTATGGAGGGATAGGAGGATGAGTAGGTGGAGCACAGAGCACAGTGTCAATTATTTTGTAATGATGGATGCATGTCATTATACATTTGTTAAAACTTATAGACTATACAATACAAAACCCTAATATAAACTGTAGAATTTAGTTAATAATAATGTATGAATGTTAGAACATCAGTTGTAACAAATGCACCACACTAAAGCAAAATGTTGATAATAGAATTGACTGTGGGGGAGAGAAACAGATAGTAAATGGAAAATATACTTTCTGGGGGTATATCTCAGAGATAGAATGCCCCTGGGTTCAATCTGTAATACCAAAAAATTTTTAATAAATTGCACCCAAAAAAATGGTTAGTATTTTAAAATATTTGTCCACAACGTTTGCGAATTGGAATGATTTGCTAGACATTACCTCCCCCTAGTGGTCCTGAAATAGAAAAACTAAAAGAGTAGTAAAACAGCTGGAGCTAACGAAGACAGCAATGGGGGACACAAGGTACTACTAGAAACAAATTAAGTCTCAAATCATCGCCATCAGTAAACCCAAGTAAGGACTCAGGTAGTCAGGAAAGAGGATGATTAAAGATGACAATTAGGAGAAATTAGGGAGTGTATGAGTGAAGTAAAAAAAAAAATAGGTGAAGCCAATAATACCATGAGGGTGACTCAGAAAGAAGAAAACCAAATTTTAGAACTCCTGCAACTCAGTGTCCCTTTGGTCTGAAGAACCCTAGGAACCAAGAAAAAAGTCCCAGTAGAAGGGCTGTAAAATGCAGACTCATTCTCCCAAAGAAATATAGGCAGATCTGACCAGTGGAAATGTAATCTATGATTTAAGAAACCACAATCAGAAGATTTGATAGGACTATGGGAATACAAGTGGACCCTTTAACTGTTCACATAATGTGAACTTTAAATTTGTAAAATGAGTAACTAGGCGCCCAGTATGAAGTGGGTGTAAGGTAGATTTTAGACCAACACACAAGACAAATAATTGCAACAATTATTCACTTTAGAGTCAAATTAGAGTTAAATTAAACTTACTTTAAAGGTATAACCTCAAGAAGACATTAACTTTTTTCTGTGACTATGTATTTTTTCACCAAGTTAAGTTTATACTGCAGGAATCATACTGTCTTATAACATGCCTTTTCCATTTAACTATACATCATATCAATATTTTGCTAAAAAATAATTTTAATTATTAAATTGTGCTCCAATTTATCGATTAACCATAATTTCAACATACTTTTATTGTGCATTGTAATAATACATCATAGTGAGCTTCAATGTGGTACAAATATATATGCACACAGTTCTTGGTGTGATTCTCTCCAAATCCTACCCCACGCCCCTCTCAATACATGTTAGCAACATTGGTAGTGATACTGTCATATATGGACATAGCGTTATTTGAGCTATTTCCTTCATCTAGCCTCCTTTTATCCCTCCTTACCACCCTTCCCCAATCCCCTTCAACCATTCCACTGGTCTCTCTCCTCACTTACCTAAAGTCTCTAATTGTTTCCTATTTTCTGTGTAGCTTCCACATGTGAGAGAAAATATTCCACCCTTGACTCTCTTTTTTTTTTGGGGGGGGGTACTGAAGATTGAACCCAGGGGCATTCTACCTCAGAGCTACACCCCCAGTCCTATTTTTTATTCTTTATTTTGAAACAGGGTCTCACTAAGTTGCGGAGAGTCTCACTAAGTAGCTGAGGCTGGCTGTGAACCCTGATCCTCCAGTCTCAGCCTCCCAAGTACTGGGATTACAAGCGTGCACCACCCCACCCGGCCCATCATGTAGTTTTGATTTGCATTTCCCTGATTGCTAATGATGTTGAACATTTTTTCATATATCTCTTAGCCATTTTTATTTCTTCTTTTGAGAAGTGTCTATTCAGTTCAGTTGCTCATATTTTGATTGAGTTATTAGTTGTTGTTGTTGTTGTTGTTGTTTTAATATTAAGTGTTTAAAAATCTTTGTATATTCTATATATTAGTCCTCTATCAGAGGAGTATCTGGAAAAGATTTTCTCCCATAATTTAAGCACCGATTCCCTAACATTCTTTAAGAAATTTTGTACTTGAAAATATTTATCTGTATTGATCTATCCATACAAAAAGCTGGAATTGCCCACCACTGTATGGTTTTTTTTCCTCCTTCTCCCTACCTGAAAACTGGAACCAGTAAAATGATGTGACATTTTTTCCTTTGTCCCTCCCCATTGCTGGGATATGATAAGTACCAAGTGTAGTGTGGGGGCAGGGAAACTTGGTAATACAAGAAAGAAAAAGAAAGAGTTTTTAGGAATAATATCAAATGGAAGACAGACTAAGAAATAGTCCATCTTGGCAGTATGAACGATCTGACCTGCTCATAGGCACTTCACCTACAGGATGAGGCCCCTATAGTCAACCCAGTCAGTGGGGTTCAGATGGAAATGGCAACTTGCTCTGGAAATCTGGGACATGAAAGTATTAGGCAGTAGAATGGAGGAATTTAGTAGCCATGAGGAAGACGTAAATACAAAAGGAATGTTTTTTTTCTCTTACGAAGTATAAAGTAATATATAAATATAAGCTATTATTTCCATGAAAGTGGAAGAACTCTTGTCTGAGTAACCAATGAGGGTGAGTGGCTCAGGATTCCAAGCCCCTGAGGATTCCATGTGGGGTGGAAGACAGGACTCAGACTGAAGGGACTGTTTCAAACCTTCTGGGGACACTGTGCGTGCTTGGTCAGCAGATATAACATTGTTTAATAATGTGCTGTCTCTCCTCACTCTCTTCCACTCCAAAAGATGTAGTTGTAGGGTTACAGATAAGGAAACCCCATATACTATAATAAGCACCAACACATTTCTTTATCACTACTCAAATCAGACTTTGTGTCAGCAAGCTTCACCTAGTTAATTACCAATCATTTACCCTTCTCCACACCCTGTCTACCCCACACACTATAATTGTGGTCCCATTTGCTTTTCAAAGGAATGTCTCACCAGACTAATCGAAGCTAGGTAGGCCAATGCAATTTTCAGAAACATGCTTAAGGAAGCTCTTACCCCAGGGCCAAGCAAGTGGCTACTGGATGAGTGTGCTCAAAGTTAGAAGCTTGCAGTCTCCTATCTGATCAGATCTCAGCCTTTAAACAATTACAACAGTAAATACACTTAACTTTTTTTAATCTTTACAAATTATTCTAAGTGTTTTAAAGAAGTCAAAAAGTGGGCATACTACAGAGTCAGGGTACACACATGACAGATTCAAAACTGAAACCATCCCCTCTCATCTTCCTCTTTCTGTGGCCTCTATTTTTGTTAATGATTTCACACTCCACATCACCAAAGCTCATAAGCATCACAAACCTTTATACTTCCCTCTTCTCTTCCCCTCACATGCAATCAGATACCAATCCTCCATGTTTGCTTCAACACCCTGGTAAAATTGTAAAGGACATTAAGTTAGATTAGCTATTTAGAAAAGATATGACAAACTCTTTAGAATAATGTAAGAATGCAATAAAACTTGAATACCATTATTATTACTTATTGAGTTATAAGCTTTACTCTGTTTTCTGGGCTCCAAGGGCTAGAGAATTTGACTTTGCTTTCGCTTTCAAAAAGCGCAGAAAGAGCTGCGTGTGGTGGTGCACACCTGTAATCCCAGTACTTGGGAGACTAAGACAAGAGGATGTCAGGTTGGAAGCCAGTCTCAGCAACTCAACGAGGCCCTCAGCAGCTTAGTGAGACCCTGTTTCAAAATTAAAAATAAAATAGGGCTGAGGGCATAGCTCAAAGGTAGAACACCCCTGCGTTCAATCCCCAGTACCAAAAAAAAGCATAGGAAAGAGTACCAGTTAATGATTTGCTTTCATATTCTTAGACATTTAACATATCAGAGCCTACATTTTAAAATTTGTAAAACAGCTGAGTGTGGTAGCACATATCTGAAATCTCAATACTTTGGAGGCTGAGACAAGAAGATCACAGGTTCGTGGCCAGCCTCATCAACTTAGTGAGGCTCTCCACAACTTAGTGAGAACCTATTTCAAAATAAAAGACCACCAAATGCTGTGTGTATATATGTCACTCTCACTATGAACTACATTATGATGTGAGACTATTACCAATAAAGGTATAAAAAAATAAAAGATAAAATAGGGCTGGGGCAATAGCTCAGAGGTAGAAGCCCCTAGGTTCAATCTTTAGTACCACAAAAAAAGTAAATAAAAAAAATAGGTCAAAGTGTGTAGCTCAGAGGCATAATGTCCCTGGGTTCATTCCCCAGTACCCCCCCACACACACACACCTGTAAAACACTGATGCTAATAATAATTACTCTATTTGAAAGGATAAAATGAGATCTGAATTTAACAGTTTTTCAAAGTATAAAGCAATATATAATCATAATTTTAATTCTCTTTCGTAATTACAAAATGAAAATAAGCAAGTTGGACCACATGATAGGTCTAAGATGAAACGTTATTGATTGTGAAGAGAAACTTCAGAAACGCCTGTGTCAAGACAGATTCTAAGAAAAATATCATTTTCACCTCACAGGAACAATGCTTTGCAGACCTTCTGACAATGAAGGTGTGGCAGCTTACAGCCAAGGCTGCCTCTGAATTCTATAATGAAATTATCACTTTTTACAAAAGAAAATCCTAATTATGTTTATATTTTTATTTCCTTTTCATGGAGATGGTTAAGGTTGAAGTCCTGCTAAGACCAGAATCAAGATGAAGAGGCACCGTCAAACTTTTTATTTTGCAGCATTATTTTTCACATTTTAACTTTTTACTTGGAAATAATCTTAGACTTACAGAAGTGTAGGAAGCTGGGCTCGGTCGAGCCAGCCAAGATGGCGCCGTGGCGGGCTGCCAAGTCTCGTGACCCGCGCTTGTTTACAAGACCTAGCACATGCGCAGTTGAGAAGCGCACGTGTTTGGTGCATGCTCATTGCGTGCTTGATGCTGGAGAGCCTATGAGAGGAGGCCTGGCCTGCGTGTATGTGACGTGAGAGAGGTGTGATTGGAGGATTGCTTCTGGCGTGATTGGGGAGGGGTTGCTCGTACATAATATAAGCGGGATGCAGAGGTCAATAAAGAGGAAGCTGAGGAAGAGGAAGCTGAGAGAGAGGATGATAAAGAGGAAGCTGCACCATCTGTACTGAAGTGTGTCGTCTTTCCTGGACTCTGCTGGTCAGAACTGCAGGACTGTGTCAAGTGGTGGCCCGTACGGGGAATTCGGACTGTGTTCAAGTGGTGCCGAGACCCGGGAGCTTGAAGAAAACAGGGTAAGGTCCGCAGGTAAGCGGCGGAGGGATAGCGCTATTAAGGTTCACTGGTTAAAGTGACGAAGGTAAGGTTCGCAGCCAGCGCGACGAAGCGAAATGGGCTCTCAAGTCACAAAGGCGTACAGTCAGGAGGAGTCGGTTAAGGGAAATGAGGAAGTAGACCTTGAGGAGGGGGAAGGGAGCAGCTCGGAGGGAGAAGAAGGCGGCCTTTCAGGCCATTTAGCCAGGATGCAGCTAGGGTATGATAATCAGGAGGAACCACTGGGACTGACCGCTCCACCGATGCCTACGCCACCCCCTTATGGGGAGCATAAGAAAAGATTGTCAGGATTATGTATAACCTCTTTCCAGTATGAGAATTTTTCCCGAACAGGTAATTTGTCCCGACGGCTGGGGATCATGTTGCTTGGAAATTGGAGTCATGAATTCGAGCGGACCATGAGTGAGCTTCGTGCATCTATAGTAGCTGTGAATAGCACCAGAGTCAAGATTGCTTCGGCACAACAATGGACGGACACCATCAAAGGAGCTGTTGGCTTTCTCAAAGACTGGGGGGGGATGGTTTTTTGGGGATTCCTTTTGTTACTGGCTTTGTTGGCTTGTGGATTGATGGTTGGATGCATGTTGTGAATGAAAAGGCAAACCTCTGCTCAGCAGCATATGTTGATACAAGCAATGACAGCGCTAGAGGCTGGTAGTTCTCCCACTGTGAGGCTTAGCATGATGGACCGGTAGTCAAAGATGGGTGAGGTCATCACATCCTCATACCAACCTAAGACAGGCAGGCAGCCATGATGTTGCTGAGCTGATGACAGGTAAGGATGAGGGATGATTGGTGACAACCTAAGCCAGGCACGGTCACAAGCCTCTTAATTTTCTGGTAAAACAAGAAGGGGGAGATGTGGGAAGCTGGGCTCGGTCGAGCCAGCCAAGATGGCACCGTGGCGGGCTGCCAAGTCTCGTGACCCGCGCTTGTTTACCAGACCTAGCACATGCGCAGTTGGGAAGCGCACGCGTTTGGTGCATGCTCATTGCGTGCTTGCTGCTGGAGAACCTATGAGAGGAGGCCTGGCCTGCGTGTATGTGACGTGAGAGAGGTGTGATTGGAGGATTGCTTCTGGCGTGATTGGGGAGGGGTTGCTCGTTCATAATATAAGCGGGATGCAGAGGTCAATAAAGAGGAAGCTGAGGAAGAGGAAGCTGAGAGAGAGGATGATAAAGAGGAAGCTGCACCATCTGTACTGAAGTGTCTGTGTGTCGTCTTTCCTGGACTCTGCTGGTCAGAACTCCAGGACTGCGTCACAGAAGCATTGGAAATAAAAGACATGAGTTACCATCTGTTTTTCAACCACTTTTCCACAATGTTAACATATTATATACCCATGATAAAGTTACCAAAACTGAGAAATTAGCATAAGTACAATATCACTAACTAAACTACAGACTCTACTCAGGTTTTCCCAGTCTTTCCACTGCTATCTTTCTTTCTGTTCCAGAATCCCACAGTTTATTTAGCTGCCATGTTTCTCTAGCCTCCTCAGATTGGTGATAGTTCTTGAGTCTCTCTTGTCTTTAATGACCTTGACACTTGACCTTGGTCAATCATTTTGTAGACCATTCCTCAGTTTAGGTTTTTTTGATGTTTTCTCATGATTATAATGAGGTTGTAGATTTTGAGGAAAAGACCACCGAGGCAATATGCCCTTCTCCGTGCATCACTTGCGGTAATGATATCAATATGTCTTATGAGGGTGATGCTGAAATGGTGTCTACTAGTATACAATGTATATTTACTATTTTTCCTTTGGAATTAATAAGTATTTCAGGGAGATAATTCAAATGTCCTGTTTCTCCTTAAAATTCTGACCACTCCTTTTGGCATTCATCCCTGGATCTTGCCTGCTGCAAAGAAAATTCTAATGGTCATTTTCTATTTCACTCATCCCTCTTATATTTATTAACTGGAAATATGTAAGGAAAAGTCCCTCCCCCCCAGATTTTTTAATATGTCAACAATAGAAATCACTATTCAACTCTTCTCACAATTTATGATTCCAAAGTCCTAACTACCTTATGGGACTTCTTTGGAAATTGAATAAAATAAAACATAAATTGTAAGCACTCACTTGATGGGAGTTACATTCCTTCCTCTGTCATTGTCTGATGCATCCAGTTAGCACTCAAGTCAACCTAATCAAAACTTCTTCTCGTTAGTAACTTTGTATGCATATAACCATATCAAATAAAGCATAAGTTTCCAAAGTAAGAAATTAGACTTCTTTATGACCACATAAACTCACTAATAGAGTATGCTGTACAGAAACCATCAGAAAAGTGTATTGGATGAATGGATGACTGGGTATTTTATTAATACTAAAAGAAAAAATATAAATGCTAAGAGTGATAAATAAGGATTAGCCTAAATATTCTTTGTTCAGGACATCTCCCCTATTCCCCTTTTTTGTATAATTTTCTTCTAGTTAGATTTAAATTTCTTTTTTGTGGCACTGGGGATTAATCTAGGGGCATTCTACCTCCAAGCTACACCCCCAGCCCTATTTTTTATTCTTTATTTGAAACAGAGTCTCACTAAGTTGCAGAGGGCCTCACTAAGAAGCTGAGGCTGGCCACGAACCCGGATCCTCCTGTCTCAGCCTCCCAAGTAATGGGATTACAAGCATGCACCACCATGCCTGGCTCAAATTTCTTATTTTTTTAATGACAAACTTTTTTATTTATGCAGTTGAAGAAAACTCAATATTATTGTTAGGAGACAGCCATAGATCATATTCAGATCATATTCCCTACTGCCATTATCTTTTTTTTTATTGGTTCATTGTAATCATACATCATGATGAAACTCAGAGTAATGGAGACATACAGCACTCTAAGCCTCCCCCCAACTCACCCCGCTCCCCTCACCCTCCCTGTGCACGACACTGAGATTGGCATTGATAACTTTGTGTATGTCTGTCATGGCCATTGAAGTGTTTCCATGTCCGTACCACCCTGAAAGCATCTGATCTCGGGAGCAAAGCAGGGTCAGGCCTGGTTAGTGCTTGGATGGGAAATTTAAATTTCAGTGACAATGGATCTCTATTTCACAGTTCATTCATGTCCCATTTAAAACCCTATCAGGCTGGGCATGGTGGCGTACGCTTGTAATCCCAGTACTTGGGAGGCGGAGACCGGAAGATCCAGGTTCGCAGCCAGCCTCAGCTACTTAGTGAAGCCCTCCACAACTTCGTGAGACCCGGTTTCAAAATAAAGTATGAAAAATAGGGCCAGGGGTGTAGCACAGAGGTAAAACACCCCTGGGTTCAATCCCCTCAATCCCTGGTACCGCAAAAAAAAAAACCCTATCAGTTTTTTCATATCTTTGTTCATCTGAAAAATCATTTTTATTTTAAAACATGTAAAGGGTGGAAATGGACAACTTATAAAAAGAGCTAGAAATGAACAATAAACATATGCAGGGGAAATTTTACAACTTTCACAAGTTCCAATAAAAATGGATACATCAGTACTTCTCAAACTGTTACATGTGTTCAAGTCACCAAGGATCTTGTTAAAACTTAGATCCTGATTCAGCGAGGCAGAGAAAGGACCAGAAAATCTGCATTTCTCATTTCTCATATTCTCCGGGTGGTGACAATGCTGCTAAAACTGGAGACGACACTGAGTATTCAAACCAACTGTGAACATAATCATGTGTCTTGATGAAAATAGCTACCTGCGCTAAGTAACTAATTCTGTTATGAATCAGTACAACCCCTTGGAAAAGTAGTTTGGCTATGTAGGTTTCAGCAGTGCTTCCCGGCCCTAGCTGTCTGTTAAAAGTTCTTGGTAAACGTAACAAGAAGTCTCTGCCCGGATTCCATTCCCAACCAACTAAATCAAAATCTCTAGGGGTGGGGCCCATTAATGAATATTTTCAATCAAAGGATATAATGAATACTTTATTGAAAAGATAAAGTTGATTATATAGATAATTAGTGCAATGCATAGATATTTAAAAATAACCAAAAATACTTATGACAATGCTAATTTTAAATAATCATATAAACTACTATATATGGTATAATTTAATTATTGGTTCATTAATTATTTAGTGCCGATGTATGCACTATTCCAATAGGTACTCGGAATAATTCAGTAAATAATGCAAAACTCCCATTCCCTAAGGTGCTTATATTCTATATATTATCTATCTAAAAACAAAAGTGGAAGCCACAAAATTTGAGTCAAAGTTTGCTCTAGGCAATTTTTATTTTCTCTTTTAAACTTTCTGGTAGTTTCATATTTCAACAAGAAATAAAAATAGCTTCTTTCCTCTAATATGTTATTCACATAGTGTCAAGATTAGTTAACACTCTAAAAGTTGTCTTTTATTAAGATACCTAAATTGAGCCCTCTTGGCAATTTCAAATTCTTCTGTTTCCTTTTTTGACAGTTGCATTTCTATCTATACGTAGAAATTTCCCATTTCCTTCTCAGATCCTAAAGTGGCTCTTGGCCTCCCTCTGCTGGACAGAAGCATCAGCAGAAGCTTGAACAGCGAGAACAGGCCAGGAAAAAATCATGACACGGTGACCTCCTACTACACATTTATTTGTCCCTCTTTCATTCAATCAAAAGACATTTATTGAATGCCTTTTATGTGCTAGACACTATGATGGGTGCTGAAAACACAGAAGAGATAAGACACAATCCCTATACTTGAAATCAGCCTATATTTTTCTCCAGGAAATTACCAAGTACTCAGATATCTTGTGCCTGGGACTCAAGAAAAGTACTCTGTGCCAAGAAAGGGTGACTGGTATGCATTCATACTGGGCTATGAAAATAACTTATGTCTCCATGAATAACAGGGAACACACTTATATAATACTTTGTGGAAGGTACTGCAATGTTTAAACCAAGTTTCTAGCTGGGCATGGTGGCACACACCTATAATCCCAGTATTGGGAGCTGACACAGGAGGATCGCAGGTTCAAGGACAGTCTCAGCAAGTAGTAAGACTCCACACTGAGCAAGACCCTGTTTCAAAATAAAAATAAAATTAATTAATTAAACAAACCAAGTTTCCATGAACTACTACAGTCTGCAGACAGTAAGAAATCTGACACTAAAAGAGAAAAGCGACCCAAAACCTTGAGGAGTCATGGGTTAAAATATGGTCAATTGTCCCATTTAAAGAACAGATATAATCTTGAGTCTTATAACTTAGACATGATTTAAAGATTCCCATCATTGGAAAACTACAAAATTTCACACACACACACACACACACACACACACACACACACACACACACACATCTGACAGATGCTCTATTCTTACCCCTTCATTACCTGTCCAGTAGTTTTCTATTTGATGTGGGGAGCAAACAGGATATTCCAGGGTATGCTATCCTTAAAATGAACATTCCCTACAATTGATGTTTTACGCACCAATGTCCATGGCAGACAACTGGGATTTGAACTCTGTTTAAGCATCTACTACAGCCAGGCGTGGTGGCGCACAATTGTAATCCCAGTACTTGGGAGGTCGAGACAGGAGGATCACAGGTTCACTGCCAGCCTCAGCAACTTAGGCCCTCTGCAACTTAGTGAGTCCCTGTTTCAAAATAGAGAATAAAATCGGGCTGGGGGTGTAGCTCAGATGTAGAATGCCCCTGGGTTCCATCCCCAGTGCCACACACACACACACACAAAAAAAAAGCATCTACTAGTGAATCAATACATGTTGGAAACTCACTGTATCTTTTTCTCTTTTTCTTTTTCCTTTCTTTTTTTTTTGGTATTGGGGTTGAACTCAGGGGTATTCTGTCTCTGAGCTACACCCCCAGTCCTATTTTATTTTTAAATTTTGAAACAGAGTCTCACTAAATTGCTGAGGGTCTCACTCAGTTGCTGAGGCCAGCTTTGAACCTGTGATCCTCCTGTCTTGGCCTCCCAAGTACTGGGATTACAGGCATGTGCCACTCACTGTATCTTTTTTTAATCCTACAGTCTTGATCTTTTTGATAGCTGTGATACTATAAAATTACAGAAACATGAGAAACTACAGAGATGTGAATTTTAGAATAAGTTACACGTTAGAACTTTCCAACAGATTCTCAATAATTTTGGGTTTTTTTTGTTTTTTTAGTTTTTTAGTTTTTGGGGGTTTTCTCAGAACTGGGGATTGAACTCAGGGGTGTTGTACCTCCGAGCTACAACCCCAGTCCTATTTTTTTATTCTTTTTTTTTTTTTTGCGGTACCAGGGATTGAACCCAGGGACGTTCTATCTCCGAACTACACCCCCGGCCCTATTTTTTATACTTTATTTTGAAACCAGGTCTCACGAAGTTGTGGAGGGCCTCACTAAGTAGAGAGAGAGAGAGAGGGAGGGAGAGAGAGAGAGAGAGAGAGAGAGCGAGCGAGCTGAGGCTGGCCGCGAACCCGGATCCTCCAGTCTCCGCCTCCCAAAGTACTGGGATTACAAGCATGCGCCCCCA
>PVJS01045979.1:0-16008 GCA_004027185.1 Glis glis | reverse complement strand
GAAAAGGCCTTGAATACATATGCTCCATCAAAAGAAATGATGTTGGGGTTAGCAGAGGTTTCTGGAATACACATTTAGTGTATGGAAATTCGAGTTAGCTAAAGGGCAGTATGGCTAGCATCTCATCTTGCATTCTGATCATTTGGCAAGAAAGGGAGATACACTTTTCTATTAGTGTATCTGTCAAAATGTCTTTGTAAATACTATGTGTTCTGGTGTGTCTTAAGATCCAAACACAATGATCCCCGCATTTCCTGAAGGTGTTCAGTAAGGTCTAGTCAAGCAAAGTGGTCTCAGCAAGAAACAGGAAATGCAGAAATAGGTTTTGTCTGATTGCATATAATCTTTGCTCTTTTTCAGCTCTGAAATATATTTTTGGGTTACTTCAGTGTGTTTGACAAGACAGTTGGATATTTCTATCAAACAAATGATTTTCATATTGCAACAATCTTTACAAGAACCACTCAAATAAAATTCTCTTGAAAAGGCCACAAAAATGATGTTGGTGGAAGCAAATACTTGTGAAATAGACACAAAAAGCATTCACTATAAAGGAAAAAAGGATAAAGTTGAGTTTGTTAAAAATGAAGAGCTTCTGGTTCATCAAAAGACATTAAGCGAGTAAGACAAACTATATAGCATGGGGGATGTTCCCTGCAACACACAGATCTAAAGGACTCCTAACTAGGGTAGGTAAAAATTCCTACAACTCAATAAGAAAAGGACAGGTGACAAAACAGGAAAATGGGCAAATGAGTTGAAAAGGTATCACCACAGAAGATTTCCAAATGGCCAGTGAGCATATGAAAAGGCAATTGACTTTGTTAGTCATGAGAAATAGTGATAAATTCAACATCAACATCAGGAGCTTCTGCTCAGCAGAAGATTACAAGATGACGTCATAGACTAGAAGATATACACAAACTATAACCAAAAAGAAGCAGATTTAGAACATTTAATGAACTACAAAAAAATAAGAAAAAGACAAACCAACCCAAAAGTCTGGGGCAAAAAGATCTAAACAAGCATTTCACACAAGAGAACACATGAAAGCTAAATATAGACATGAAAACATGCACAACTTTTTGAATGATCAGGGGGCTGCAAATGGGAGACTTCTTTCATTCCCACCAAATTGGTGAAAATGAAAAAGTTGGCAAGAATGTGAAGAAAGAGGAATGCTTATACACTGCTGAGAGGGGAATGGAGACTACCTTTGAGGCATTCACACTTGTCTTTCTGGTTCGCTTCATTATTTCCTCAATTCTCTATTTAAAGGAAAATAAAAATTCAAACATGAAAAGAGATTAAAAACCAGTGGCCCTGAAGCAGGTGATTATTTCCATTTCACAGAGGTGGACAATGTCCCCAGTTGTCCCCAAACCATAGACTTAACCAACAAAAGGCCTGGATCAGCAGCTGATGTCACTCTTCCCTCCTGGACTCAAGCTATAAGATACCATGAATGGTGACAGTTGTACTTGTCATACACACCCAAATGATAACCTCTCACTCCTATTTTCACAGACCTGGAAATCCATTACTTAGAGTAAGCACATATTATGGAAAACCAACCACAGCTTTCAACAAGATTTTAATCTTAATGGTCCATTCCTCAAGCCAACGTTAACAATATTAATGCACCTCAACGATGCCACTGACAAGAGGTTTTGTTACTAAAAAAAGTCCAGTTGTGGTGGCCCACGCCTGTAATCCCAGTAATTCGGAGGTTGAGACAGGAGAATCACAGGGTCGAAGCTAGCCTTAGAAACTTAGCGAGACTCTCAGCAACCTAGTGAGACCCTGTCTCAAAATAAATAAAAAGGGCTGGGGGTGTAGCATGGAGGTAGAATACTGCTAAGTTCAATCCCCAATACCAGAGAGAGAGAGAGAGAGAGAGAGAGAGAGAGAGAGAGAGGAGAGAGAGCGCAGAGGAAGGATGTATTCTAGGGAGGGATAAGAATTCTTTCCTCTGCAGGAGGTGAGGAAAGCTATGGCTCCCTGGCCACCTCAGGGCGACTCATCTATTGACAAGGAGGCCTTGGGGCACCTCAGCCCCAGCCGAGGCTCCCAGATGAGCCAGCACATGAGTTGCATGAAATATGACCTTCCCTTAGAAGGGCCTGCACCTTGGCCTCTCAGAGGCCTGCACTTCTTCCCTCTGCAGTTGCTGCAGAGTTCAGTCCAGTAGAGAAGAAACTCTAACTTTCACCCACCCCACAGTGACTAGTCATGCTGTTCCAAGGAGCTTTGTTCCCACAGATTAGATATATTGAGGCATTGCTGTAATGACCATCAAGGGTCCATGAGGGAAAGGTATGGTCAGTAAGAGGAGAGCTTTGTCACCAGGCGTGGTGGAACATGCCTATATGTAATCCCAGTACTTGGGAGGTTGAGATAGGAGGATCACAGGTTGAAGGACAGCCTCAGAAAATAATGAGACTCTCATCAACTTAATGAAACCCTGTTTCCAAATAAAAATAAAAAATAGGGTTGGGGGTGTAGCTTGGAGGTAGAATGTCCCTGGGTTCAATCCCCTGTACCACGGGAAAATAAAAAGGAGAAAGATAGTGGGAAAACCACCACGGGATGACACACACCTATTTGTGATCTGCAAAAACATGTTTTGTTATCATGTGCAACACTGTTTAACACAAACACCCCAAAACAGAGAATGATTACCTTTTTTCTTTCTAATCGTTCTTGTAAATTTTGTAACATAATTCTTTCACGTTCCTTCTTGCGTTTGTCAGCTTCTTCCTGAGCTTTTATTTTGGCATCCCCTTTCTACGAAATTTGTGTAAAAAATATCATTTACTCTCAATATTTCTGAATGACATCAGAGAACACTAGTTTAAAAAGTAAACCTTTTTAAATATAACCTTTTGACTGTGTGTTCTTATATATATGACAGTCATAGATTATCGATTGTCAAAACATTGGTTAGAATACACAGAGCTAGGCTTGTGATGATGGGTAAGTTAGAGCTTGTTAGTCAGAATAACTTGTTAGCTAGAGTGACTCCATATTGTTAGCCAGAATGACCCCCAAACCTGGCCCTAAAATAGGGAAGTTGCCTTGGAAAAATCAAACCAGGATGTCGGCAGGGTAATGGGTAACAACATATTGTGCTATGGGAACTTACTGTGTTGTTGTGTTATTGTGTTATTGTGCTAACGGCTTATTTTTGCTTCTGTGTGTTCGTTATGCTTGCTTGCTCCACTGCTAGGAAAACTGTTGGGGACTTCCCACCCCTGTTGTGAAAACTTGCCATGGGAACCTGCTATGAGAACCTGCTGTGAGAACCTGTACTTCTCACCCCCCTTATAGCTTGTGGCTTTGTAGTTTTGATCTATAAAAAGAGCCCTAAAAAACAGCAAGCCACTGCACTTGGGTTTGATACCCAGTATAGTTCCAGCTGGTATAAAGGCTTTCTATTGGCATTATCTTGGGTCTGAGTGGTCTTCTCTGGTGGTCTTACCTCATAACAAGCTAAATCCTATCTGGAAGGCTCAGGATGTCAAGGTTATCATTATGAACATCAGACCACCTTATGTAAGGGACTGTGGAGCTGTCCATTAACATTGCAACAGGAGCCGAAAGTCTCATATTTCCCTCAAAAGCACTGAGAGGATTCACAAAGGGTCCTTCCAGAGGAATGCAAGTGTACACAATCATTTATGGAACTTAGATGTAACCAATTTTGAGGAATGACACACTAAAACTGGAAATATAAATTGGGCTATGGTAATCATTCATGATGAGTAGTCTGAGCTCAGCTTAGGGGTTTATTTCATTGGCAGTTTGAATTTAGAAGGCTGAGAACTTCTTATTGGTGAATCTGATGATTTTAAACTTTCAGGACTGTTCATAATTTTAACTTTCTCACCTGTCAGGGGTTTGCGGTGCCATGCATGGTACCATAGAATGCAAAATGTGGAAAAATGACCTGGGGCATTTAATCTGTGCAAGCAAGTTGGGTATCAAAAGGACTGCTAATCTATAACATGCTGCTTTGTGCTTTTGTTTGTTGCCTTGGAAAACATCCCAGGACTTGGCTGGTGG
This sequence comes from Glis glis, assembly GCA_004027185.1. NCBI lineage: Eukaryota > Metazoa > Chordata > Mammalia > Rodentia > Gliridae > Glis > Glis glis. Next base: position 11,943 of record PVJS01045979.1, on the reverse strand, counting down.
TTGAAGATGACCTGCGTAGTGATGGTGAGACTGTAATGCGAAAGCGCAGGCAGACAATGCTACATCTGCTCAAAGACACAGCTTGCTGCTTTGGGTTTCAATTGAATTTTATTAGCGGGTTCTTATCCGCTGCTAGTGTCAAGCCCGCAAACCTGTAGCAGTACTTCCTGGTCTTCGTGATGCTGGCAGCCTTTGTTCTTTTCAATCTCTTTTTCTTGTTGCTCATCTTCACATCTTGAGACCTCTTTTACTTGGACTTCATCCACTTTCTCTACTGTGACTGGCACCTTCCTATTAAGACTGAGAGTATTTAAATAATTCTTAGTATTTATCTCAGTTGGTAATATACTGCTTACAGTTGCATGAGAGCTTTTATAGTGGAATTCCTTGTGTGTAGTAACACAATTTACATTTACACCATATTTACTACATTTGCTGTGCTGTTACTATACAGGATTTATACAATTTCATCTTTCTTAAATGGGGGAAAGTAGTCCTTGGGAGTAGAAAATATTTCTCTCAAGTACTAGACTACATTGAAATTTTTTGTAGAAATGGGGATTGAACCTAGTAGCACTCTATCACTGACCCCCAGGCATTTTTTAATTTTATTTTTTGCAATACTGGGAATTGAACCCAGAGGCACTCTACCTCTGAGATATACCACGAGCCCTATTTTATGTTTTATTTTATTTTATTTTATTTTATTTTTGCGGTACCGGGGATTGAACGCAGGGGCGTTCTACCTCCGCGCTACGCCCCCGGCCCTATTTTTTATACTTTATTTTGAAACCGGGTCTCACGAAGTTGCGGAGGGCCTCACTAAGGAGATAGGGAGAGAGAGAGAGAGAAACAGGGAGAGAGAGAGCAAGAGAGCTGAGGCTGGCCGTGAACCCGGATCCTCCGGTCTCCGCCTCCCAAAGTACTGGGATTACAAGCGTGCACCACCACGCCCGGCGTTTATGTTTTACTTTGAAGCAAGGTCTCATTAAGTTACTAAGGCTAGCCTCAAACCTGTGATCCTCTTATCTCAGCCTCCCAAGTACTGGGAATACAGGTGTGCACCATCATGCCCAGCAAGTAACTTTTCTTTCAAGTTTGAATGCACATAGCTATACATGAAATTTGCTGCCCATAGGACATCCTTTTAGCCATGACTCACTGGCTTGATGAGACTCAGATATCAGAGAGTTCATTGAAAAGCACCCGAAGTGAAACATGAGTATGTATAATTTCCAGGTTTACAAGCCCTGAAGTTTCAAGTATTTTGAAATAAGGAAAGAGGCCAACACCAGCAAATGCAAACAAATGTCACGTTATCACTCAGGTGCTTCTGGTGAGAGACGGGACCCCCGACGTGATCAGTCTCATGCATACTCCTAGCATAACTTAATGGCACATGATGTATGGAAAATAAAAAGGATGTATGGAGACATCAGGAATGTCTCTGTTCAGCCAATTACAAAGCCCTTGAAATGCTTCCTATGCTTTCTTTACTTGTATAGAAGGTAATGAAAATTCCTGATCATCACTGAAGGAAAAGCCAGTTGATCTTTGATGGTAAAATTTCAAAATTTGGGCCCCAGCTAAGATTTGGAGTACAGAAAGGATGATTTTGTGCTGACCTCGGTGTCATTTCACTCTGGAGTGTCCCTCCTTCCTTGTCTTTCTGTGCACGAGCAAGACGGCGTTTCTCTGCCAAAATTCTTGTCGCTTCCTCAGCACTCATGGTTCCTGGTGTGCTTCTATTACCAGACTCTAGTTTAAATACACACGGGAAGCAGTTAGTTTAGGGGAATTATTGCCTCTAGGTCCAACAAAGAAGTACAGTGCATTGGGCATGGTGGCGCACGCTTGTAATCCCAGTACTTGGGAGGCTGAGACAGGAGGATCGCAGGTTCACGGCCAACCTCACCTACTTAGTGAGGCCCTCCGCAACTTAGTGAGACCTTGTTTAAAAAATAAAGAATAAAAAATAGGGCTGGGGGTGGAGCTTGGAGGTAGAATGCCCCTGGGTTCAACTCCTAGCACCCCCCCAAAAAAGAACATGTACAATGCAATACAAAACATTTAAAAAACAACACATGCACAGACCAAGATTTATAAATCATAAGCAAAATATAGGTGATTTGTTCAAAGCCCCAACTACTCCTTAACAGTTGAAATAGCATCATGTTTATTTTATTTATATTTTTTGGTACTGGGAATTGGCATTCTATCTCTGAGCTACACACCCCCAGCCATATTTATTTACTTATTCATTTTGTTACTGGGGATTGAACCCAGTGGTACTCTACCCCTGAGCTACAACCCCAGCCTTTTTTATTTTGAAACAGGATCTTGCAAAGTTGCTGAGGATCTTGCTATGTTGCTGAGGCTGGCCTCGAACCTGAGATGCTTCTGTCTCAGCCTCCCAAGTACTGGGATTACAGGCATGTCCCACCAAGCCCAGCTGTTTTTTATTTTGTATCTTAAAAAGGGTCTCACCACGGGCCGGGCGTGGTGGCGCACGCTTGTAATTCCAGTACTTTGGGAGGCGGAGACCGGAGGATCTGGGTTCGCGGCCAGCCTCAGCTCCCTCTCTCTCTTGCTCTGTCTCTCTCTCTCTCCTTAGTGAGGCCCTCCGCAACTTCGTGAGACCCGGTTTCAAAATAAAGCATAAAAAAATAGGGCCGGGGGTGTAGCGCGGAGGTAGAACGCCCCTGCATTCAATCCCCAGTACCGCAAAAAAAAAAAGATAAAGATTTTGATCATTAATAATACCAAAATCTATTTTGCAAAATGATTATCTTATTACCTATTCAGTTAAATGATGCAAACATAAAATTATCTTTAAAAAGATGAAAAACTATCTTTATGCAAACATTACCCCATTTTATTTATTCATTTTTGTGGTGCTAGGGGTTGAACCCAGGGGTGTTCTACCTCTGAGCTGTACCTCCAGCCTTTTCTATTTTGAAACAGGGTCTTGCTAAGTTGCTGAGGATGGCCTTGAACTTGAGATCCTCCCATCTTGGTCTTCCAAGTATGGGGATGATAGTGCCTGGCTAATTACCCCGTTCAAAAAAAAAGGGGGCTTGTTTTTTTACTTGTAGTCATCAAAAGCAATACTATCCAACTTCTTGATTGGGACAAGCAATATTTAAAAACAATCAACATGCCAGCAAGCAGGCTATACTTCTGAATCAAATGCTACATATTTGGGACATCCTAAAACAATCCCAATGTAATAATATGCTAAGTGTATGTCTATTTGTGGTTTACCTTTTTTAAAATTTATATTTATTTATATTTTGTGGTACTGAGGATCCAATCCAGGGTTTCAGGCATGCTAGGCAAATACTCTACCACTGAGCTACACACCCAGCCTTGTGGTTTACATTTTTTTTTCTTTTTTCTTTTGGTATTGAGTATTACACCCAGGGGTGTTCTACCTCTGAGCTATACCCCCAACCCTTTTTATTTTAAAACAGGGTCTTATAGAGCGTGGTGGCGCATGCCTATAATCCCAGTATTTGAGAGGCTGAGACAGGAGGATCACAGGTTCAAGACCAGCCTAAGCAATTTAGCAAGACTCTCAGCAACCTAGTGAGACCCTGTTTCAAAAAAATAAAATAAAAAAGGAGCTGAGGGTATAGCTCAGAGATAGAATACTTCTGGCTCAATCCCCAATACCACACACACACACACACACAAAAAAAAAAAAAAAAAAACAAGATCTTGCTAAGTTGATGAGAGTCTTGCTAAATTACTGCACATTAGCCGGGTATGGTGGCGCACGTTTGTAATCCCAGTACTTGGGAGGCTGAGACTGGAGGATCCGGGTTTGTGGCCAGCCTCAGCTACTTAGTGAGGCCCTCTGCAACTTAGTGAGACCCCGTTTCAAAAATAAAAGAATAAAAAATAGGGCGGAGGGTAGAGCTCAGAGGTAGAATGCCCCCCTGGGTTCAATCCCCAGTACCTCAAAAATAAATAAATAAATAAATAAATAAATATCCGTACATTGGCTTCAAACCTGTGATCCTCCTTTTTCAGCCTCCTGAGCACTAGGATTACAGGCGTGGACTACCACACCCGACCCAGCCACCATTTTAGTAACAAAAAAATTTTGTTTTAAATGTAATTACAGCCAGGTATGGTGGCACATACTTGTAATCCCAGTACTTGGGAGGTTGAGACCAGAGGATCTGGGTTCACGGCTAGCCTCAGCTACTTAGTGAGGCCCTCCGCAACTTAGTGAGAGCCTGTTTCAAAATAAAGAATAAAAATAGGGCTGGGGGTGTAGCTCGGAGGTAGAATGCCCCTGGGTTCAATCCCCAGTACCGCAAACATAAATAAATAAATAAAAATTAAAAAATAAATGTAATTACAAAGCTGTGGTGGCGCATGCCTATCATCCCAATCCCAGTACTTGGGAAGACTGAGACAGAAAGATCACAGGTTTAAGACCAACCTCAACAACTTAGTGAGACCCTGTCTCAAAATAAGAAATAAAAAGGGCTGGGAATGAACTGGGCATGGTACTTGAGAGGCTGATACAGAAGGATTGCAGGTTCATGGCCAGCCTCAGGAACTTAGTGAGGCTTCTGCAACTTAGTGAGACCCTGTTTCAAAATACAAAATACAGTAGGGCTGAGAGTGTAGCTCAGAGGTAGCATGCCCCTGCGTTCAATCCCCATTGCCACACAAATAAAAAAGGGTTGGGGATATGTAGCTCAGTGGTAGAATGCCACTGGGTTCAATACCTAGTGCTTGCTGAAATAAATAAGTAAGTAAATAAATAAATAAATAAATAAATAAATAAATAAATAAATGTATTTACAAATCAGAAAAAAAAGCTCTGCCAGCCATGTCTTCCAATGGGGTGCATGGTCAAGTTATGCCAGGCAGAGCGGTTGCTTTGCTCTTTCCACAGTTCTCTTCCTCACAGGTGGCCTCTTCCACACGCACATTTACCTCTTTTGTTCTTCATCTCGGTGGCTGTCATCGCCACACACAAGCTCCTTCGTGTCTTTACCTGCTCATCCCCTTCACCTCCTGTCTCCTTGTAGACATACTTCTCACCCTCAACTTCCTACATATTTATTTTTTCTCTTCAACTGATGTGGTTCTTTCTGTCTGCCTCTCTTACATTCTTCTTCCCTCAGACTTTGGAGTCCTATCCCCTCTCCCCTCACTTTCTCTTGCTCTGGGTCCTAATTCAGGGAAGGACTGTTGGTCAGGAAATGTGCCAACATGGCTGAGAGGGCAAATGGGACAGATGCAGAGATGCTGCACATGAGGAGACCAGGTGGCCAGCCCAGGTTTCCCAGGCCTCTGTGGCAGGAGGGGGTGGGCCTGAACTCAAGGAGGAGGCTCGCAGAGCAGCGGCCAGACCAGAGTCCTGCTGCTCCGACAGCCGGAGTGCACACGCAGGCCACCCGGAAATGCTCTGTGGCCTGGATGGGCTCTGAGAGTTGCCAGTTGGACATACTGACCTAGACAACCAATTAGGGCACGTTCAAGGTCTGCTGCACAGAACACTGTCTTTAAACAAGGCTAAATCCCCCATTAAGAGATACTGATTTTTCTCCCCTAAATTTTCCAGATTTATGGTTGCAGTAAGAATTGGAAGACAAAACCAACAAGGGTACTGAAAATTTGAACTTGATTTTTTTTATGTACTTTTGGAAACAAATCAGGTATTCAGTGAACACTGAGGGATCTAGTAGGTATGCTTAATGAGAATCTGTACTGGGAAGGAATTTAAGATCAAGGTCAGGAATGATTAATATGCATGCAGGAAGTCATCAACATTTAAGCATAAGCAATATGAATCTCATTAAGTCTTCAATAGCTTCCTATTGCCTGAAGGAATTGGTAGTGTTCTAATGATTAAAGCAATAACATTAAAGTAGAAAACAGCATTAGAAAATTAATCTGACCCTTATAAAAGAAGCTACCAAAGCACTAACCACCCAACTGAGTTTATAAGACTCCTCAGCAGCTGTGATTTTTCTTTAATGCACCATCTCCTGGACCAAGTTAGAAGGCTCTGCTGACAAGTGACTGCCTACAGAGATGTTCTGTGGCTTCCTTTCTCTCTTTCTTTCTTTCTTCTTTCTTTCTTTCTTTCTTTCTTCTTTCTTTCTTTCTTTCTTTCTTTCTTTCTTCTTTCTTTCTCTTTCTCTCTCTCTCTCTCTCTTTCTTTCTTCTCTCTCTCTCTCTCTTTTTCTTTCTTTCTCTCTCCCCCTCTCTCTCTTTCTCTCTCTCTTTCTTTCTTTCTTTCTAACCTAGTTAATTGATAATCCCCTATGCTTCACCCATGATGAGGCCATCCACTGCTCTCTTGCTGTGTGTCCTGCCTCAGCTCACTGGCCTGGAGCAGCCTTCTGCTGTGTCACTCGCTTGATTTTCTGATTGCAGTGCCCTGCGCTCCCCAATGCCCTGAACAGCTGCTATGCACAGAGCATAAAATAGAGGGGAAATGACAGAAGACAGCAGAGAGGAGTTGTCATATGAAATACCAGTTTGTGGAGACGGTGGTCCCAGCATCAGCCGGTTTGCGGAGAATATGGCCAGGGTGTTCTTTTCGCTGCTGACCTGTTTCTGTTTGATCTTATAGGAAAAATCATAATCTTACTGATGACAGACAGGGTGTGTGAGGCCCCAAATATAGAGCTATCACAGGCTGATGTGAAGGCAAACCAAGGCTGTGAAATATATAGACTCCACATGGGAGAGATAAAAGGGATCGAAAGTTAATTTTCTAAGGTATTATTTCAGAAATTAATATACTTTCTCTTGTGGATGTGGTAGATATTTTTTAAAATCATGATCAAGCCAGGCGTGGTGGCACACACTTGTAATCCCAGTACTTGGGAGGCTGAGACAGGAGGATCACAGGTTTGAAGACAGCCTCAGCAAGTAGTGAGAATCTCATCAACCTAATGAGACCCCGTTTCAAAATAAAAATAAAATAGGGCTGAGGGTATAGCTCAGAGGTAGAATGCCCCTGGGTTCAATCCCCAGTACCACACACACACACACACACACACACACACACACACACACACACAAAATCATGATCATATTACTAGTAGCCTTCCTTAGAGAAAAAAACCTTTAGAAATGCCCATTTTTTCTATCTAAATGGTGGGAGATTATAAGGAATCTGGTTTTTACTCTGAGGGAAATAGGTTATTTTGTTTTTTGTTTTTCTTTGGTATTGGGAATTGAGCCCAGGGGCATTCTACCTCTGAGCTACACCCCCAGCCCTATTTTTTATTCTTTACTCTGAAACAGGGTCTCACTAAGTTTCGGAGAGCCTCACTAAGTAGCTGAGGCTGGCCGCGAACCTGTGATCCTCCTGTCTCAGCCTCCCAAGTATTGGAATTACAAGCATGCGCCACCACACCTGGCTCTATTTTTTTATTTTGAAACAGGGTCTCACTAGGTTACTCAGAGTCTCACTAAATTGCTGAGGCTGGTTTCAATCCTGCAATCCTTTTGTTTCAGTCTCCCAAGTACTAGGATTATAGGCATGCACCACCATGCCCGGCTAATATAGCTGTTTTTTAAAAAAATTACCATTAACTAACCCAGGCACAGTGGTACATGCCTGTAATCCCAGTAGTTGGAAGGCTAAGAAGGAGGATTGCATGTTTGAATCCAGCCTCAGCAATTTAGCAAGACCCTGTTTCAAATTTTTTTAAAAAGGGCTAGAGGGAGCTGGGTGTGGTGGCACATGCCTGTAATCCCAGTACTTGGGAGGCTGAGACAGGAGGATCCAGGTTCGCGGCAGGCCTCAGCTTCTTAGTGAGGCCTCTGCAACTTAGTGAGACCCTATTTCAAAATAAAGAATAAAAAATAGGGCTGGGGGTGTAGCCCAGAGGTAGAATGCCCCTGGGTTCAATCCCTGGTACGGTCAAAAAAAAAAAAGGGCTAGAGGGAGTCAGGCATGGTGGCACAGGGAGGCCAAGACAGGAGGATTACAGGTTCGTGGGCAGCCTTAGCCACTTAGTGGGGTCCTCCACAACTTAATGAGACCCTGTTTCAAACTGAAAAATAAAATAGGGCTGGGGGTATAGCTCAGAGGTAGAATGCCCCTATGTTCAATCTCCAGTATCCCTCCCCCACACACACACACACAGGGCTGGGGTTTGGGGGGCTAGGATGTAGCCCAGTGGCAAAGTGCTTGCCTTGCATGCGCAATGCCCTCGGTTTGATCCCCAGTCAAAAAAGATTGAAAAAAAAAATCAAATTTAATAAAAGGGCTGGGGGTGTAGCTCACAGTAGAATGCTCCTGGGTTCAATCTCCAGTATCAAAACAACAACAAAAAGCAAGTTACCATTAACTAAGGAGGGGAGTTTTTGGAGGGGAGCACATTTGGGGAAGGGTTAGAAGTCTAGTTTTAGAGTTCTGGACATGTTGATTTAGAGATGTCTATTAAAACATCTGAGTGGAAATGTTCAAATTTAGAAGATAGGTCTTAGCTAGGAGCATAAATACAGGAGTCTACAGCTTGAGGGATATTATTTAGAACCATGGGTCTAAGGAGATCATTAAGGGAGTAGTAAGGATAGATACAGAAAACAACCACAGACTTCTTAGGATTTGTCCTAAATTCTAGCCTGCCTAATATTAATATAACTACCTTGCTTTTCTCAATGGATACTTCTCTATGGTCAAATGTGACCTTGGGTTACCTTTCTAGCTCAGTTCCCTGGAAACCTGATAAAGGTGGCAAGTCAGCTAGGATAGAAAGCAGTATCAACTTATGATAAGAATGACTCCTGGTTAGTAAACTTCATCCAGACTATGAGTGAATGATAACTGTCTGGGTAGAAGCCATACTGACCTATGTGATGACTCCAAGTTTGGGGCCTGTGGGTACCAGTGGTTCTTTAGGTTTTCCTCTGAAAAATAGTTGTTGCTGGCTATAGATACAGTATACTGTTCCAGTCACTATTGATGTGTAACAAATTACCAAAAAACTTAACAGTACTAAATAAAAACCTATTTTAATATGCTCGTGAATTATATGGGTCAGGAATTCAGAAATCAGTGTCTAAGGCTGCCTGATGTCCAAGCCCTTTAATCAAGAGACCTGAAAGTGGAGCTGGGCGTGACTCAATGGCTGGGGGCTGGAATCGGCTGAAGGCTCATTCGCTCACCTGTCTGACGCCTGGGATGGGATGACTCACCTAGGCCTCCTGATGGAGCATCTTTACATGGCTTCTCCAGGTGGCTTTCTCACAGCCTGGCAGCTGCAGGACTAGGCCTCCTGACTGGAGCATCTTTACGTGGCTTCTCCAGGTGGCTTTCTCACAGCCTGGCAGCTGCAGGACACTTGGTGTTTTCACCAGACAGCGCATGCTCTGAGCATAAGGGTTCCAGTGAACAGGGCAGAAGCTGCATCCCCTCCCAAGTCACACAGTGTCATTTCCCCCATTATCTCTTGGTGGAAGCTGTCCCAAGACAGCCTAGATTCCAGGGGAAGGGACATAGATCACACTCCTTGATGGGAGAAATATCAGAGAATTTTGATACTCCAAGAGAAATGCTATTCCTCCCATACCCTCAAAAATACACCTTACTATGAGAAATCAATGAAAGCTATGCATATTATTCCTAAGGAAAATACTCATATACAGAAATTTGCACATATTTGGAGAACTTACTCCTTTCCCATTGCATTCAGGAAATAGCCTTAGATGTCAAGATTCTTCCATAGTTATCCCACCAACAGGGGCTCTATATACCCTCTTCAAATGTAAGCTACCTCACGTGACTGCTGCAGCCAAGAGCATACAGAGACAGCATCATAACAGGCACATCTACTAAAGGAAAAGGACATTTCTTGTGCAGGTGCATTCACAGGTTCTTACTTTTTCTTTCTTTCTTTTTTTTTTTTTTTGGTACTGGGGATTGAAGTCAGGGGCATTCGCCAAGCTATACCCCCAGCCTTTATTTTTTATTTTGAAATAAGGTCTCTCTAAATTACTGAGTCTCTCTCTCTAAATTGCTGAGGCTGTCCTCAAACCCTATCTCAGCCTCCCAAGTACTGGAATTATAGGTGTGTGCCACTGCGCCTGGCTACTTAATGACTTTTTAAAAAATACATTTTATTTTTAGAGCAGTTTTAGGTAAAGTTGAGTAGAAATTTAAGTTACTTTTTAAATTCATGTGATAATAAGTTGTAGAGAGAGGATTCAACACCACATCTTTACCCAATTGCCTTTTAGTCTTGGATACAATCAACCTGTGAATATTGAGAAGCACAATTATATTTATCCCAAGCACAAAGTCTGACATTTTACATATACAGGAATGAGCATCCTGTTATAAGGTGAATGCCTAATACCCTGAGACCAAATTTGCAACAACCTTCGGATTTGCAACAATCCTCTCTTACCCTGCGTTCTTTCACTCTTATATCAAGTTAGAGTAAAATTTTCCTAAATTCCTCTTTTTAAAATGTTATTCTGTCAACAGTTTTTGTTCTTCTATTCTAAATCCTGCAATACTGCCTCAGGATTTCATTTCAATACTCCATGACCCTTTCATATGCATTCATAAAATTAAAGAAGTAGATACACCATTAAAAATTAATCCACCGGGCATAGTGGCACATGCCTGTAATCACAGTACTTGGGAGGCTGAGACGGGAGGATCACAGATTCTGGGCTAGTCTCAGCAACTCAGAGAGACACTCAGCAACTTAGTGAGACCTTGTTCCCCCCAAAAAATTTTTTTGGCGGTACTGGGGATTGAACCCAGGGGCATTCTACCTCCGAGCTACACCCCCAGCCCTAGTTTTTATTCTTTATTTTGAAATAGGGTCTCACTAAGTTGCGGAGGGTCTCACTAAGTAGCTGAGACTGGCCGCAAACCCTCCTCCAGTCTCAGCCTCCCAAGTACTGGGATTACAAGCATGTGCCACCATCCCCGGCTTCAAAATTTTTTTTTAAAAAAGGCTAGGGATGTAGCTAGAGGTAGAATGTCTCTGGATTTAATCCCCAGTACCAAAAATAAATAAATAAATAAATAATCAATCAATCCATATAATGAGTCTAAATAAAAGTTCATTAGCCACTTTTAGAGGATAAACTTCTTGTTTGTTTGTTTGTTTTGGTACTGTGGGTTGAACCCAGGGTCTTGCTAAGTTGCTGAGGCTGGCCTCAAACCTGTGATCTTCTTGTCTCAGCCTCCTAAATACTGGGATTACAGGTCTTGGCCACCATGCCCAGTTAAACTTGTTATTTTTTAAATTGCTTATGTAGAGCTGGGAATGGTGGCACACAATTGTAATCCTAGTACTTGCAGAAAAGTCTGCTAACTTCTACAGTAGAGTAAGGTCATCCACAAATAGATCTGCCCTAACAAAGAATAAAGCCAGGTCTGGCAGAATCAAACTGATTTGCCAGTAATTTAACTAACTGCCTGCCAGAAAAATACTCTCTCTATAATTTGTGTGTGTGTGTGTGGGGAGGGTTACTGAGGATTGAACCCAAGGGTATTCTACCTCTGAGCTACACCTCCAACCGATTTTTTTGTTATTTTAAAACAGGGTCTCACAAAGCTGGGCACAGTGGCACATACCTATAATCCCAATACTTGGAAGGCTGAGTTAGTAGGATTGCAGGTTTGAGGCCAGCCTCAGTAACTTAGTGAGACCCTGTTTCAAAATAAAAAATAAAAAGGACTGGGGATGTAGCTCAGAGGTAGAATACCCCTAAATCCAATCCCCAGTACCAAGTAGGCAAATGGGGGACAGGGTATGGAAAACATACGGTAATAAAGTATGTAAAGAAACTGAAACCTAGTGGATACATTACTCTTTGGGCCTACTATATAATTTTGTGCGTGTATGTGAGGACTGGGGATTGAACCCAGGGCCTTGCACATGCTAGGCAAGTACTGTATCATTGAGCTACACCCCCTGCCCTTTTTTTTTTTTT
>PVJS01045978.1:0-16008 GCA_004027185.1 Glis glis | reverse complement strand
TTTTTTTTTTTTTTTTTTTTTTTTTTTTTTTGGTGTGTATATGTGTGTGTGGTAGTGGGGATTGAACCCAGGGGCATTTTACTTTCGATCCACACCCTAGCCCTGTTTTTTTATTCTTTATTTTGAAACAGGGTGTTGCTAAGTTGCAGAGGGCCTCGCTAAGTAGCTGAGGCTGGTCAGGAACCTGTGATCCTCTTGTCTTAGCCTCCCAAGTACTGGGATTACAAGCATGCGCCACCATGCCTGGCTTGTTTCGTTGGTTTTCAGAGTGATTGTCTTCAACTTCAGTTATCAGTAAAGCTAGAAGCATAAAACCAGAAGAGGAAAGCCGGGTGTGGTGGCACATGCTTGTAATCCTAGTACTTGGGAGGCTGAGACAGGAGAATTGCAGGTTCACAGCCAGCCTCAGCTGCTTAGTGAGGCCCTCTGCAACTTAGTGAGACCCTGTTTCAGAAATAAAGGATAAAGCCAGGAATGGTGGTGCACGCTTGTAATCCCAGTACTTGGGAGGCGGAGACCGGAGGATCTGGGTTTGCGGCCAGCCTCAGCTACTTAGGCCCTCCACAACTTCATGAGACCCGGTTTCAAAATAAAGGGTAAAAAATAGGGCCAGGGGTGTAGCTCGGAGGTAGAATGCCCCTGGGTTCAATCCCTGGTACCGCAAAAAAAAAAAAAAAAAAAAAAAAAAAATAGGGCCAGGGATGTAGCGTGTAGCTCGGAGGTAGAATGCCCGTGGGTTCAATGCCCTGTACCACCAAAAAAAAAAAAATAAATAAAATAAAATAAAGAATAAAAAATAGAGCTGGGGGTGTAGCTCGGAGACAGAATGCTCCTGGGTTCAATCCCCAGTACCAAAAAAGAAAAAAAAAAGATTAAACCAGAAGAGGGCCGGGTGTGGTGGCGCGCACGCTTGTAATCCCAGTACTTTGGGAAGTGGAGACCGGAGGATCTGGGTTTGCAGCCTGCCTCAGCTCTCTTTCTCTCTCTCTCTCCCCCCCCCCCCCACTTAGTGAGGTCCTCCGCAACTTCGTGAGACCCGGTTTCAAAAACAAAAAAGTATAAAAAATAGGGCCAGGGGTGTAGCGCGGAGGTAGAACTCCCCTGGGTTCAATCCCCAGTACTGCAAAGAAAAAGAAAAAAAAATCAGAAGAGGGAAAAAAAATAAACAATCAAAACAAAAAGACCCACTGAAGTGAGTAATGGAAAGAGAGTTATAAAACCTTGTATGAAATGAAAGCTGTCAAAAAGCTGATGCATTCAGAAGGTATCCTTCACCAAATCTTTGGCCTTGTCTCCTGCTTAGTTTGACTTATTCCAAAAGCCTAACGGAATACAGATTTCTTGAAGAGTGGCCATCTCTCTAGGATATTTGGAAAATTCAGTCTCACCACTGAAGTTATTGCCGTAACAGGCTCTAAAAGGAGATATCATGCTTTAGGGGTCGAAAGTGCAAGTTCCCATAAAAAATACCACGTCTTCCATAGATAAAGGACAGTGGTAGGAGGATCTAACTCTGGAAACATTAATAATTTTAACTGCTTTTCTTCCCAACACATACACCTTGAATTGTAAAGTATGAAACTATGTTTATTATGCACTCTTATTTTCAGATTACCATATTTAAAGATAATATCTTTTTCTTTTTTTCTTTTTATTCTTTTATTGGTGCAATGTAATTATACATCATAGTGAGATTCAAAGTAATACAAACATATCACTTGGTGTATTTCCCTTCGTATACCTGTTAACCCCAGTCCCCTTTCCTCCCTTCCCATACATGTTAGTAAGAGTGGTAGTGAAATCTTCTTTAATTTGAATTGGTTCCTTTCCTAGTCTCTGTTTTCCCCCTCCCTCCATCAATCCCCTTCCATTATTCCACTGTTTGCTGTCCTCATTTGACTGAAGTCCGTTTTGCTTCCTATTTTTATTCTAGCTTCTACATATGAGAGAAAACATATGACCCTTGACTTTCTGAGATTGGCTAATCTCATTAAGCATAATATTCTTTAGTTCCATCCATCTTCCTGCAAATGACATAGTTTTGTTGTTCTTTATGGCTGCATAAAATTCCATTGTGTGTATATACCACATTTTTGTTACTCATTCATGTGTTGATAGACACCTAGGTTAGTTCCATAATTTGGCTTTTGTGAATTGTGCTGCTATAACATCCGTATGCAGATATCACTATGATATTTTAACTCCAGTTCCTTTGGAAAGATACAGAGGATTGGTAAGACTAGGTCATATGGTGGTTCAATTCCTAGTCTTTTGAGGAACCCCCATACTGACCTCTAAAGTGTTTGTAATAATTTATAGTCCCACCCATGGGCATTCTACCTCTGAGCTACACCCTCAGCCCTATTTTTTGTTCTTAATTTTGAAACGGTCTCACTAAGTTGTGGAGGGCCTCACTAAATAACTGAGACTGACCATGAACCTGGATCCTCTGTTCTCACCCTCCCAAGTAGTCAGATTACAAGCGTGCGCCACCACGCCTGGCTGTGTTTATATTCTTGATGATTGCCATTCCAATTGGATTTAGACAGAATCTCTCAGGTTATTATTTTTTTCTGTACTGGAGATTGAACCTAGGGACATTCTACCTTCGAGGTATACCTGCAGCCCTTTTATTTTTTAATAAAAAATAAAGTAGCTTGGAGGTAGAATGCCCTTGGGTTTAATCCCCAGTACAGCAGAAAAAAATAAATAAAAGAAATGCTATTGATTTTTTTAAGTTGAATTTGCACTTGGCTACTTTGCTGAATTTATGTATCAACTTTAGAAGTCTTCTGGTTGAGGTTTTTTCCTTTTTCTTTTAAGTATAGAATCATGTCATTTGCAAACAGAGATAATTTCCTCTCCTCTTTTCCTGTTTGTATCTTTAATTTCCTTTTCTTGTCAAATTGTTCTGGCTAAGATCTCGAGAACAGTATTGAATAAGAGTTGTGATAGTGGGCATAAGGATAATATTTTGATGGTAGAGTACTTTATGGGTTAGAATTTCCAGAGCATTTCTTTTCTCTTTTCTTCTTTCCTTTTTTTGTGGTATTAGGGATTGAACCCAGGGGCATTCTACCTCTGAGCTACATACCCAGCCCTATTTTTGTATGTATGTATGTATGTATGAATGTATATATGTATGTGTTTACTTATTTTTGGTACTGGGAATTGAGCCCAGGGGCATTCTACCTTTGAGCTGCACAGCTAGCCCAAATTTTATTTTTATTTTTTATTTGTTTTGCATTACTGGGGATTGAACCCAGGGGCATTCTACCTCCGAGCTACACCCCCGGCCCTATTTTTTATCCTTTATTTTGAAACCAGGTCTCACGAAGTTGCAGAGGGCCTCACTAAAGTAGCTGAGGCTGGCCGCGAACCCGGATCCTCCGGTCTCCGCCTCCCAAGTACTGGGCTTACAAGTGTGCGCCACCACGCCTGGCTCCGATTTTTATTTTTATTTTGAAATAGGGTCTTACTAGGTTGCTGAGGCTGTCCTTGAACTTGCGATCCTTCTGTCTCTCAGCCTCCCAAGTACTGGGATTTTAGGCATGGGCCACCATGCCTGGCTTCCAGAGCATTTTGTAATTAATTCACTATATTTAAATTATCATTACAGCCTTATGAGATGGATATGATTGTCAGCATTTTGTAGACTGAGAAGGTTGACAATGCTGCAGGTCCTTTCAGATAGCACCTTTGCTAAGAGACCAAGTTCAGATCCTTAGTTCCTAACTGTTGATTCTTCCTTGCTTTCTCATAATTCACCATAGTATTTTTGTATTTTGTATGTATGTGTGGTACTAGGGATTGAACCCAAAGCCTTGATCTACCAATGAACTACAGCACTAGTGCTGCTTGTTATTTTTTAAATTTCTTTTTTTTTTTTTTTTGCGGTACCGGGGATTGAACCCAGGGGCGTTCTACCTCCACGCTACACCCCCAGCCCTATTTTTTTTATACTTTATTTTGAAACCGGGTCTCTCGAAGTTCCAGAGGGCCTCACTAGGTAGAGAGAGAGAAAGAGAGAGAGCTGAGGCTGGCCATGAACCCGGATCCTCTGGTCTTTGCCTCCCACAGTACTGGGATTACAAGCGTGCGCCACTATGCCCGGCTTATTTTTTAAATTTCAAAACAGGGTTTTGCTGAATTACCATGTTGACCAGGAACCTTCGGTCCTCCTATCTCAGCCTCCCAGGTACTGGGCTTACAGGTATGTGCCCTTGCACCCAGCTCACCATAGTATTTAATTCAGATTCATTTTATTTTTTTATTTTTAAATTAAAACAATTTTTTTTGTGGTACTGGAGATTGAACCCAGGGGTATCCTACCTCTGAGCTATTTTTTTTAAATCCCAGCCCTATTTTTTATCCTTTATTTTGAAACAGGGTCTCACTAAGTTGCGGAGGCCTCACTAAGTAGCTGAGGCTGGCCACGAACCCGGATCCTCTGGTTTCAGCCTCCCAAGTACTAGGATTATAAGTGTGGGTCACCATGCCCAGCTCATGTTCGTTTTAAATAAAGTAGGCTTTCATAAATCATTCTGGGAAGACATAAGCCTTATAAATATTCATTCATACAGTTTTCAAACTTCTGATTCTTTTTATTTTTATTTATTTATTTATTTTTTTGTCGTACCAGGGGTTGAACCCAGGGGCGTTTTACCTTCGAGCTACACCCCCGGCCCTATTTTTTATCCTTTATTTAGAAACAGGGTGCCACGAAGTTGCGGAGGGCCTCACTAAGTAGCTGAGGCTGGCTGGGAACCCGGATCCTCCGGTCTCCGCCTCCCAAGTACTGGGATTACAAGTGTGTGCCACCACGCCTGGCTGCTTCAAACTTCTGATTCTTAAATGCGGTGCCATACCTCTAAATCTGGAATTCAAGAAATTAGCGTAGGAGGAGATGGTAGAGAATGTAGAGAAGATTATGTCTCGTGTGACAAATTAATGGGAATGAGAGATCTGGCGGAGGGATGTCTTTTATAGATTTCCAAATTTATTGGCTTAGCATGCCC
This sequence comes from Glis glis, assembly GCA_004027185.1. Taxonomy (NCBI): domain Eukaryota; kingdom Metazoa; phylum Chordata; class Mammalia; order Rodentia; family Gliridae; genus Glis; species Glis glis. Next base: position 10,990 of record PVJS01045978.1, on the reverse strand, counting down.
TTTTCAGAAAAAAAAAAAAAAACCCAAAACTTATTCAGCAACCCCTTTGCACTTCCACCATTGCCTTATTTTTATTCAGTGTCCCTATTTGTGCCCAAGGCTATACTATCAACTATGAATCATTCCAGAGTCTCGTTCCCCGCCCTCAGGTGGATCTTAGACTTTGGGAATCAGTGTTTTAGATGATGATAAGAAACCAGAGACTAGAGGTGGTGGTGGTAGATTATGGAGAGAGGAAAGGAGTACAGGTGAGAGAGGTGAGCTGGGCGTGGTGGTGCACTCTTGAAATTCCAGTACTTGGGAGGCTGAGACAGGAGGATCGGGGTTCGAGGCCAGCCTCAGCTAGTTAGGCCCTCCGCAACTTAGTGAGACTCTGTTTCAAAATAAAGAATAAAAAAATAGGGCTGGGGGTGTAGCTCAGAGGTAGAATGTCTCTGGGTTCAATTCCCAGTGCCAACACCCCACCCAAATAAAGAGGTGAGAGCGGTGACTGTCAGTTCATGTGCAGGAAACATGATGAGTAACAGCCACTGAGTTTGGAGCAGAGAGCTAGCATGCAAAGATTATAGAAGACCTCTGCCGCCTGGGAATTCAGTAAACCAACATCTCCTTATTCGTATATGGTGTTTTCAACTCACAGACTTAACGGAGTTTTCCTTGGCATTAGAGAGGGAACTGGGTTGTCATGTTATATAAGGAAAAGCTAAGATTTGAAAAGTATAGTTACTATTGTGAAACATGAGTTAGACCGTCAGATCCAGGTGTATTATGAACACCATCCTATTAGTTCACATTGTCTATCAAAGACCTTAGCATTTAAATGTTTAAAGAATACAGAAATGGCCGTACGTGTAACACAATGTTTTTCTGCTTCATATGTCTCTGCTAATAAATGAGAAAAGAGATCAGTGGTTCTTAGTCCTGTGTCCCCATTAGAATCATCTTATGACTGGGTCCCTTTCTCTAGAGATTCTGATTTAATTGCTTAGGATGAGGCCTAGGTAATTTTTTTTTTCTTTGGTAGATACTGGGGATTGAACCCAGGGGCATTCTACCTTTGAGCTACCCCGCCCAGCCATTTTTAGTTCCTTTATTTTGAAAGAGGTTCTTGCTAAGTTGCTGTGCCTGATCCTCCGTCTCAGCCTCCCAAGTACTGTGGTTACAGGTGGGTGCCACCATGTCCACAGCTGAGGCTTAGGTAATTCTAATGTGCATCCAGGGTTGAGAACAAAGTATTGGAACAGTCACTTTTGATACCCATTGCCAAAAGAGATTTCCTAGGCCTTCTTTGTTGGGTACAGTTTTCAGTGAAAGGAGCAAAAAAATGCTTTTGTTTGTAGAACACATGTGAAGATAGCAGAATCAGGATGTTTCTTTTATTTGTGTCTGTGTGGTACTGAGGATTGAATCCAGGGGCATTCTACCTCTGATCCACCTTTCAGCTGCACTTCCAGCCCTTTTTTAGTTTTTTGTTTTGAAACAGTGTCTCACTAGGTTACTGAGAGCTTTGCTAAGTTGCCGAGGCTGTCCTCGAACCTGATATCCTCTTGTCTTAGCCTCCCAAGTACTGGAATTACAAGCATGCACCACCAGGCCTGGCTAGGACATATCTTACTTTTAAGAAAGTAACTTTGTTGAATGAAAAGCCATTTCCATCTTGTAACTACAACCAGCTTTTTACAGATAATATACTTTGTATTCTAGACTATATTCAAGTAGTTTTTATAGTATTGATAATACATACCAATTTATTTTGATTATACATCCAAATATATACTGACAGGTGCTATTATTTATCCAACTCAAGTAGAGTAAGTTTGTTGGTTGCAGGTGTTTTTTGCTTCCATACAATCCAGAATCTTAAATCTTATGGATGTAAAGCTATATAAAAGCAGCATTATTTGCTTAATAGGAAGTCTTTTTGATAAGTACTGTTAACATTTTTGTATAGTTTGGTAAAGCTTTATTTTATACCTACAAGTTTAACTAAAAAAGAGTCAAATATCTGTTTTGCATCCTTAGAGAGCTTTTTCTGAGGAAAGGTATGGGATTTTTTAGGTTGAATTTTGACTGACAAGGTTGAGTTCATAAGCAGGAAAAGTCTTTTGGTAGAATACCATGGCAGGGGCTAAGATCTTTTAAGCCATTTCAGTACTACATTGAATAGTTAATTCATTGCTTTTTCTCAGCAGGTAATCTCACTTTTTGACTGTTCCCAGACTATAATGTAAAAATAAGCATTTATATAGAGACTAGTGTGATGATCAGATACAAAGAAATACTGTCTCTGCATTAACTGATTTTACCTGTTAAGGTATTTATTTAAACAAATGTAATATGAAAGAGTAAAGTTCATCTTTTCTTTTTACTAAATTATTAGCATTTAACTATAGAGTGTGGTGTGAAATCGGTTTTTCAAAATTGTCTCATTCTAGAATTCTGTTTTAATGACAAATATTTTTAGAGTGTGATTGACAGAGTAGCATAACAAATATAGCTGTTGAAATGGGTGATGAATGATTTTAAAGTGCACTTCAACTTGTGTAGGATAATGCTCATTAAAGATCTGTTTTTGAAGTAACACAGTAAGTAATTGGATGGCCTTAGTATGGAGTAAAACACATATTGTGGCTTAATGAATAGTTGAATTGCCTAAAACATGCATTTAAAAATTTACAAAAGCTGCAATTAAGTAAGAGCAGTATTTGTGGTAGATAACATTTAAAAGACGGCCCTTTTAATTTTCTAGTAGTAATGTCCCTGGTGTTGTAGAGAGATTCCATTCAGAAAGGAATAACCTCTCTACTGGAGCACTTCTTGAAGAGGCCTGGAGTACAGCTCAGCAGTTCAGCTGTGATAAAATCCCAGCAAGATTTTCTTTCTGTTAATCTAGTTAAAAGAGATTGATCATGCAGTCTTTCCATATTCTCGGTGGCAGGGAGCTCTACCCTCACATCTAGATTTTTTTTTTTTTTTTTTGCGGTACCGGGGATTGAACCCAGGGGCGTTCTACCTCTGGGCTACACCCCCGGCCCTATTTTTTTATACTTTATTTTGAAACCGGGTCTCACAAAGTTGCGGAGGGCCTCACTAAGTAGAGAGAGAGAGAGAAACAGGGAGGGAGAGAGAAGAGAGAGGGAGAGCGCGCGAGGGCTGAGGCTGGCCAGGAACCCTGGATCCTCTGGTCTCCGCCTCCCAAAGTACTGGGATTACAAGCGTGCGCTACCACGCCCGACTCACATCTAAACTATAGACACTGCAAAAAAAAAAATTCTTGTTTTACTGCAGTATAAAGGTTGCATTATAGAAAGAGAAGTTTTGTTGTAAAAAGAGGCGTGTTTTTGTGTTTTGTTTTTTTTTTGTAGTACTGGGGATTGAACCCAGGGACATTCTATTTCCAAGCTACACCCCCAGCTCTATTTTATTTTATTTTATTATTTTTTATTTTTTTTTTTGCGGTACCGGGGATTGAACGCAGGGGCATTCTACCTCCGCGCTACACCCCCGGCCCTATTTTTATACTTTATTTTGAAACCGGGTCTCACGAAGTTGCGGAGGGCCTCACTAAGTAGAGAGAGCGAGAGAGAGAGAGCGCTAGCGAGCTGAGGCTGGCCGCGAACCCGGATCCTCCGGTCTCCGCCTCCCAAAGTACTGGGATTACAAGCGTGCGCCACCACGCCCGGCTCTATTTTATTTTATTTATTTATTTTTATTTTTAATTTTTTGCGGTACTGGGGATTGAACTCAGGGGCATTCTACCTCCAAGCTACACCCCCAGCCCTATTTTTTATTCTTTATTTTGAAACAGGGTCTCACTAAGTTACAGAGGGCCTCACTTAGTAGCTGAGGCTGGCCACGAACCTGTGATCCTCCTGTCTTAGCCTCCCAAGTACTGGAATTATAAGCGTGCGCTAGCACGCTCGGCTTATTTTTTTTATTTTGAAACAGGGTCTCAGCCAGGTGTGGTGGCGCATGCTTGTAATCCCAGTACTTGGGAGGCTGAAACCAGAGGATCCAGGTTCGCGGCCAGCCTCAGCTACTTAAGTCCTCCTCAACTTAGTGAGACCCTGTTTCAAAATAAATACTAAAAAATAGGGCTGGGAGTGTAGCTTGGAGGTAGAATGTCCCTGGGTTCCATCCCCACTACCAAAAAAAGAAAAAAGAAACAGGGTCTCACTAAGTAGCTGAGGCTGGCCATGAACCTGCGATCCTCCTGTCTCAGCCTCCCAAGTACTGGGGTTACAAGCATGCGTTACTTCGCCTGGCTGAGGCCTGTTTTTGAATCCCAGTTCTACCATTTACTAATTGTGATATCTTGGGTAAGTTAAACCTTCCTCTAAGTGGAAGTTTTGCCATTTCTGAAACAGAAATAACAATACATATATCAAGGGTAGCGTGGAAACTAAGTCCCATAACAAGTGCTAAGACCCTAGCAAATGCTGGCTGCTTAATACATGTTCATTGCATTTCCTTTGTTGCAATACCTTTGTAGTATTTTGCTCTTTTTTTTTTAAGTTTGGAATTGGACTGGGGTTGTAGTTCAGTGATACAGCACTTGCTTACTGTGCATGAGACCCTGGGTTTGATCACCAGCACCCCCCCCCCGCTTGAAATTAATTCTAAGAATGAGTTTTTTTTGTGTGTCCTGTGGCATTATGTTTCAGAGCTCTGTAACATCAGTTCCTGTCTTTTTTTTTTTTTTTTTTGCGGTATTGGGGGTTGAACCCAGGGGCATTCTACCTCTGAGCTACACCCCCAGCCCTATTTTTTTAATTCTTTATTTTGAAACAGGGTCTCACTAAGTTACAGAGGCCTCACTAAGTAGCTGAGGCTGGCCGCGAACCCAGATCCTCCCGCCTCAGCCTCCCAAGTACTAGGATTACAAGCGTGCGCCATAGCGCCTGGCTAGTTCCTGTCATTTTAATTATTACTGAAAACCAGACCTTATTAATAGTCATTGATATTAAATACTGGTGCCTAATGTCATTAAAATCTTGTATTAGTTTGACTTTCATTGTATTTATTATGTCTGGTTTGTTTTTTCCATAATTTTGCTTAAAAAAGAAACACAAAAATTCATACTTCACATGAAGCTGATACATAGAGTGGTTTCAAAATCCCAGGACAGCCACTTAGAAAGTCATGGAAATGATCTCGATGCCATCTAACAAACAACACAGTGAGGTTAATCTTAATGTTCCCAGCAGTGTTATCTGTTAAGCAAATATTAGAGCACCTGAAAAGGAAGACTTTGGGCTCATTGGCCACATCTATTGTTTTCTTCTTTGAAAAGCAGTACTCATTTTGTTTTAATGGATTTGGAAGAGTCCAAGTGCTAATACAGGTAATTAGTTTCTGGTTTATGTATACAGGAATTTATTTTTGAGGTACATGATAGCCTTTTGCTGGTTCGTTACCACATTTTTACTCCTGTTCTTACCCTTTGTTTATTAGCACTGTAGAATCTGGGCAAAAGAAATTACAGGTGACAGCTGATCCACTGGTTATTGCTTTTTGTTAGTAACTCTTTTAAACAGAATTTAAGATGAAGTTTGAAAACCATATTTAAAATGATGATTTGGAGCCAGGCGTTGTGGCATAGCCTGTAATCCCAGTACTTGGGAGGCTGAGACAAGAGGATTGCAGGTTCAAGGCCAGTTTCAGCAATTTAGCAAGATCTTGTTTCAAAATAAAATAGAAAAAGGGTGGGGGTATATCTTGTAGGTAGAATGTCCCTGGTTTCAATCCCCAGTACCCTCCCCAAATAAAAAGATAATTTGGCCTTTCTGAAATGTTCATTTTGCTTTGTCTTATTGTAAATCAGTACCATACAAACATTTTTAAAACATCTGAAACTTTTTTCATAACTTTCTTTACTTAAATAAGAATTCCTCTGCTTCAGTATTGAAATGGAAGCTGGGCGTGGTGGCGCACACTTGTAATCCCAGTACTTGGGAGGCTAAGACAGGAGGATCACAGGTTCGTGGCCAGCCTCAGCTACTTAGTGAGGCCATCTGCAACTTAGTGAGACCCTGTTTCAAAATAAAGAATAAAAAATGGGGATGGGGTTGTAGCTCAGAGGTAGAATGCCCCTAATCTAATTGTCTGATTTCACCTAATCTAATTGTCTGCTTTGCCTCCTCTGCTTCTTTCCCCACATGGTTCTGCACATATGCCTTCCTTTTTCAGGACTTTGTGCTTCTTTTCTAGTCTTTGATTTGCCTATGCCTCTCTTCACCATTCATCACTTGGTGAACTTTCTTGACAATCTTCTTTCAGGAAGAATATATAGGTTTCTCCTTTGTACATCTTGACATATTATTTGCACTCTTTATGACACTTTATATATTGTTTTACAGTTTGGTGATTTGTAAATCCCTGATGCACAGGAATCAATTTTTTGTAACTTTTATTTCTCTGATTTCCAGTTGATGCTGTAAACAAAAAGCCAAAACCCTAAAAACTTGTTGGATTCCTTAAGACAAGAATAGTTTGAGAATTTATCTCATTCCAATTTCAATAAAAAGTTTTTGTGTGCCTAATATTTTTCACTAATGGTATTGTTAATTAGCATCCTCTAATGAGTATGTAAATGTAAAGCAGTTTTGCTTTGAGGCCTTGTTAATTTTATTAAAAGTCAAAAACATTGACCATGTTGTTCAGGGGTGCTTTAGAATGGAAACCTAGGGGACATGTTGGTTACGTCCAAAAAGCACAAGCTCTACAGTGAGTGCAGTGATACTACATAGAGTCACTTTCAAGTTAACTGGAGAGGATTTTTTGTAAAGCAGACATGGCATAATTGAGATGAAGTTTACCAGCCTGAGTAGCTTCCTGTTTTGGCTTGCCTTTGTTTTGCTATTGTCAGCAACTTGGTAGAACCACATGATGCCTAAATTGAGCTTTATCATAAACTGGTTGGTGTTACTTAGGGCACATTTTCAGGAAAGTAACATACTGGTGGGAATGGGAGAAGAAGCCAAGCATTGTGGTGAGGCAGAAATTTCCACAGAGTTACTGGGAACAGGAAGTGAAGGGCCATGGGGGGGTGACTCAGCTGTTTTTTGAACTTGTCTCATGTGATTGAGTGTGTGATCTGTTTATTCTCAGCTGAATAAGTACTATGGAGTCGCATTACAGAGCAGGCTTAATGTTTATTTAACTGCTCAGTGATGATCTAAATATAACTTGTGGGGTTTTTTCCTTTGTTTTCATACTTCATTTAGCACCACAAGATAGTAAAATCATAATGGAGTGCCGTCGCTGAGTGCTTTCCCTTATAAATATCTTTGCATATACAGTTAGCTAGCATTATGTTATTCCTTTTAATGTAAAGATCAAAGCTTTGCTAATTTAACTACAAGAAGGAAAGAAGATAGTCTTCTAATTATCCAGAAAGTCATTCTGCACCATTTCATTTTAGGTGGTATTTTTGACAGGCATTTTTTAGTGCTTCAGGACCATCATCGAGGCATTTATATGTACTGAAATTTTCAAATAGAAACTCTCTTTTTTCCTTTTTGTGAGGTTATAGTAAATACATTTTTGAAATGGAAATATTAGTGTTAGGTGTTTGTTGGATTTTATGTTAATATTAAGTCGTAGTAGTAATAATTTTACTTTGACTTTTATTTACCCACCTTGTTTGTAGGTTTGTGCCACCATGTACTGTAATTGAGTCTCAGTGTGTCACAATGTGATTGTTATGCTGCTTGGCTCAGAAGGAGAGAACACTTGGAAGCTTGAGCGTATCTGATAATCATAATCTGCTCATTTGTCTGGGAAGCAATGAGTCATTAATGATTTATTATTTTTGACATTTGAGTGTTCTTGCTCTTTGAGGTTTAGCATATATATGTACCATATAAAACACAAGTCTCAGATTATTTCTAAAGTGAAAGGGAAACTGAATTCATTAAGAAATAATGCCAGCATTTTGTTTATAATAATAATTAACTATGTGGAATATTGGATCAGTCTAGTAGTTTATTGAATTACACAGTAGTGCTTGACACTATATAAAAAGGTTGTACATACCATTTTTATGTGTATTAATTTGTTCTATATTTCAGAAAAATGTTAGTCATGAGAGGGTTTGTTTTTCAGAATTACAGTTAGAATATTTAATGGGATTTGTATATGAATAGTTTTTATACTCATTAGGAATTTTGTGTTAAAATAGAATGTAGTATTAATATGCATATCTTCTGATTCACTTCACATAAGTGGGACCTGACTTAGACACCATTTGAAAGAAATCCCAACCACTGCCCTAGCTATATGTGGTCCCATACCTGCTTTTTTCAACAGGTAGTGAATTGATAATTTCCGGGTATTAAAATCAGCTGGGTCTGAAAACTTAAGGTTCTGTGTTGTGCTGGGGCATGTTCAAAAGATATTAAAATGGTTTCAAGTGATGTTCCACAGGGAATAAGTTGAGATTTGTAGAAAGAGGAAGTGGTTCCTTATTTCCTATCAGATTGGCTGTCGCAAGAAGGGATTTTTTTTTTCCATAGAGCCTCTTGATTGACATGCAAAGACAGTGTTTTTCTTTGTGATGGATGAATTACTTCCTTTTTCCTTTAATCACTTAAAGTTTAATTTATTTCTCGATGATGTTGGGGGCATGTTGTTTCTGTTTTTAAGTTACACCTCTTGGCGCCGGGCGTGGTGGTGCATGCTTGTAATCCCAGTACTTGTGAGGCTGAGACCAGAGGATCCCGGTTTGTGACCAGCCTCAGCTACTTAGGGAGACCCAGCAACTTAGTGAGACCCTGTTTCAAAATAAAGGATAAGAAATCGGGCTGGGGGTGTAGCTCAGAGGTAGAATGCCCCTGGGTTCAATCCCCAGTACTGCCAAAAAAAAAAAGTTATACCTTTGTGAAGTTACACTTGCTTTGTGAAATGGGAAAATACGTATTCTTCCTTGTTCTTTTTGACTTGCCTTCCTTAGAAATAAAAGATGAAAACTTGAGTTTTTTTTCCTTCACTGAAATATTTTACAAAAGGTGTGTTATATGTATACTACTAAGTGTTAATTATAAAATCAACTGGATGGCTTTATGTAGCTATCTGCCATTTTTGAGTTCCATGTGGCGTATTTTGTGCCATATCAAGTTGTCAGGATTTAGGCAACTCTACTTTGTCAAGTACTGTTTAAAATTCAACAAGACACAAGCAAGTCTACCTAAGTATATGTGTACAAATGTATGAATTAATCTGACAATAAATTAGTGAAAACAAATAAGCACTGTTAAAAAACTTGTTTAGGTCTCAGACTTTTGTGATAAAATAATTGTATTTATTAGCTCTTTGTTGCTGTGACCAAAATACCTGACAAAAACAAGTTAGAGGAGGGAAGATTTGTTCTGGCTCATGGTTTGAGGAGTCAGTCCATGGTTGGCCGCCTCCATTGCTCTGAGCCTGAGGTAAGGCAGAGCATTATGGTGGAAGGGCGTGGCAGAGGAAAGCTCAGGTCATGGCAGCCAGGAAGCAGAAGGAGGGGTAGGGAGGACAGAGGAAAAGAGGAGAAGATAGAGGAGAGGAGGAGGAGGAGGAAGGGGCCGGGGAGAAGATAAACCCTTCCAAGGCACGCTCCCAGTGACCCACTTCCTCCAGGTAGGTCCCACTTCCCTCTAGTCCATTCAGCTATCCGAGTATAATCCATTCAGTTAATGGACTAATCCATGATGAAGTCAGAGCTCTCATGATCCAGTCATTTCACTAAAGTTCCACCTCTGAACCTTGCTGCATTGAGGACCGTGTCTGCAACATAATGAGCCTTTGAGGTTTCCAAACCACAACAATATTGTTATGTTACATAACTTTAAATATATATCTAAAATAAAAATTTACCATCCTAAACTTCTTTTTTTTTCTTTTTGTACTATGGATTGAACCTACATCCTTGCACATGCTGAGCACACACTCTACCACATTACCACCTCTTTTTTTTTTTTTCTTTTTGCAGTACTGAGATTGAACCCAGGGGTGTTCTACCTCCGAGCTACAACCCCAGCCCTATTTTTTTTTTTGAAACAGGGTCTCACTTAATTGCCTGTCTCAGCCTCCCAAGTACTGGATTACAGGCATGTGCCACCACACCCAGCATCCCTTAACCATTTTATAGTGTATATAGTTCAGTGGTATTAGGTATGTTCACAGTGTTGTGCAACCATTACTACTGTCTCCATGACTCTTTTCATTTTGCAAAACTGAAACTCTGCCCATTAAGCAACTTCCCATTTCCCCTTGACCTATCCTCTGGCAACCACAATTTTATTTTTTGTTTCTATGAATTTCTCTAGTATAGGTACATCATTTAAGTGGAATCAAATATTATTTTTCATGTGACTCATTTCACTGAGCATAATGTCCTCGAGATTCATCCATGTTGTACCATGTGTCCATGTTTCTTTCTCTTTAAGGCTGAATACTGTTTATTGTATGTACATACCAGTTTTGCTTACCCATTAATTTTTCAGTAGATACGTAATGTTGCTTCTCCCTTTTGGCTTTTGTGAATAATGCTGATATGAATGTGAGTGTACATTTGAGACTTTTTCTCATTTCCCCTCTTACTGTCTTCCTTTGTGTTTAGTTGAGTTTTTGTAGTGAAATGTTTTGATTCCCTTCTCATTTCCTTTTATGTATATTCTATAGATACTTTATTTGTGATTACCCAGAGGAATTATGATTAAAATTCCAATGGTATAGTGATAACTTGAGTTGCTCAAATAAAACTCCACTCTTGCTCCTCAGTTCCTTCTGCTTTATGAAATTGGTTTTACAATTACATCTCTATATATTGAGTAATCATTAACATAGATATATTATTTTAATGCCTATATCATTTAAATCCTATAAAAGAATAAAAAGTAGTGTTATGAACCCAAACTATAATAATATAGATTTTTATTTGCCCATGTATTTACTTTTACTACAGAAATTTATATTTTCAAATGACTTTTTTTTTTTTTTTTGCGGTACC
>PVJS01045977.1:0-16001 GCA_004027185.1 Glis glis | reverse complement strand
AAAAAAAAAAAAAATACCATGCACTCTCTGTTTTCTCTGAGCCTTTGTTACCCATTTTCCCATGAAACACTGCCCACCCCTCCCCTCATCATTGCCTGGCTTTGTATCTTTTGGTCTCCATAGAGTATATGCTCCAGAAAGTCTTCCATGATTCCCTGGTGCCAGTTCAGTGTCCTGTCTTTGTGTTTCCAGAGCACGCTATCAGCCCCACTGTACTGTCAGTCCCCATTTACTTTTCTCTTACTAAAATATTAGCTTCTTGAGGGCAGGGATGAAGCCTGGGCCGCTTTACATCTCCAGTTCCTGGCACAGTCCTTGGTACACAGAAGATGCTCAATAAACATTTGTTGCATAGACAAGGAGTGAATGTTAGCACATTTCTCTTTCAGTTAAAACTCCTTTGCTTGTAAGCATCAGAAAATATAATTCAAGTAGTTTAGGCAAAAAAGGAGTTAATGAAGCCGGGCATGGTGGCACACACCTGTAATCCCAGTATGTGGGAGGCTGAGACAGGAGGATCACGGATTCTAGGACAGCCTCAGCAAGTAGTGCCACGGCCTTGCCTCCTACGGAGTCTGTGTCCCGTCGGTCTCAGTTCTCCGGCTGAGCTGGTCCGTCGCAAAGTAGTGAGACTTTCATCAACCTAGCGAGACCTTGTTTCAAAATAAAAATTAAAAAATATGGCTGGGGGTGCTGCTTGGAGATAGAATGCCCCTGGGTTCAATCCCCAGTAACACACACACACACACACACACACACACACACACACACACACAAAGGAGTTAATGGCTCATATAAGCAAAGAAGTACAGAAGCCATGACTTGATGTAGAGGCCCAAAAGATGTCACCAGGACCCATGTTTGCTTTCCCTGCCCTTGATTCTGCTTCCTCTGGCTTACCTCCACTCATGGGCTGGATATCCCTCATGACAGCAAGATGGCTACAGCAACTTCTGGTCTTATATCTTTACACATGCAAGCCCAATGGGGGAAAAGTGCTTGCTTCACTCCCAGAAGCCTCAGCAGACATTTCATGGAGTCTTAGTGACTCTGAGGAGCTCTGTGCCCATTCCCAAACCAATCACTATTTGTCCAGGAGAATGCAAGCCTTTGATTGGTCAGACCTGAGTTACAGGTCATCCCAGATCTGCTCTACAAAAGCCACTGAGATTGGGGATGAGGGATGGATCTGGAGGTTGGGAAAGGGTAGACTCTCCAAACAGAAGTCTTGGACTTTCCCTGGAATTTTGGTGAGGGGATCCTGAATGACCCACCTCAAATCAGATTTCTCTTAAGTAATGCCTACAATTCAGGGGGATAGGGTAGACCAAGAGCCAGCAAAGAAATTCCAGGTGAAATGGTCAGAGAAACAGGCAATGAGCTAAGAATGTGGAGTGTCATCCACAGAAAGGCGACTAATATTTGTTTAGCATCTACCATGTGACAGGAAAACTTCTTCCAATATCTCATTTAATCCTCACAATAAACCTGCCAGATAGACATTATTATTTCTGGTTAACAGAATCTCAGAGTAAATTGAGTCTCGGAGAGAATATGTGACTTACCCAGCCCACGCAGCTAGTAGGTGGTTTATCTGGAACAGGAACCAGTTCCTTTCTGTCCCCATGACACCATGCTGTGACCAGAGTTGAGCAAGGTGTCAAAGCCAGCCAGAGACCTGGGGTGAGTGAGGATGAGGCCTAGACATTTAGCCCTTGGGAAGCCACAGCTGACTTCCAAGATAGCTATTTCAGAAGAGCAGCAAGGGCCAAAGACATGGAGAAATGAAGGGGTACCTATTCTTCCAAGAAGTTTTGCATGATAAGGAAAATGGAGACAGCAACAGTTGACTGATCCGAGGTGTTACCTCAGTCCCACAGTGGGCGCCACAAAGCCAAGGACTAAGAAGGCCTTGTTTGTTTTTATGTTTCCAGAGAAAAAAGACTGATCACATGAATGAAAGATGAAACACTGTATCCCAAGATAAATTGAAGGTAGAGAAGGAACTCTAGGAATGGGCTAGATTTGAATATGTTTCTGGGGCAGGGGAAAGGTTGACAATGAAAGAAAGGGCTCATCAGGCAAAGTTCCCAGTGAATAGACAAGTTATGGAACCAGCCTAGGTGTCATCAACAGATGAATAGATAAAGAAAATATGGAAATACGTATAATGGAAGGGTTCCCCCACCCCCCTGGGATTGAACCCAGGGGCATCTACCTCTGAGCTATGCCCCCAGCCCTATTTTATTTTTTACTTTGAAAAAGGGTCTCACTAAGTTGCTAATGGCCTTGATAAGTTGCTGAGGCTGGCTTCGAACCTGTGATCCTCCTGTCTCAGTCTCCCAAGTACTGGGATTACAGTTGTGAGCCACCACACCTGGCTTATACAATGGAGTTTTACTTAGCCATAAAGAAGAATGTTATTATGTCATTTGCAGAAAAGTGGATGGAAATGAAGAACATGATTTTGAGTGAAATGAGTCAGACTCAGAGAGAAAATATTGTATGCTTTCTCTCATATGTGGAAGCTGGGGGGGGCAGGAAAACAAACAGAAAGGAATACCGTAGCCGGGCGTGGGGGCACACGCTTGTAATCCCAATACTTGGGAGGCTGAGACAGGAGGATCGTAGGTTTGAGGACAGACTCAGCAACTAGTAAGACTCATCAACCTAGCTAGATCTTGTTTCAAAATAAAATTTTTTTAAAAATAGGGAGGAGAGAGGGGAGGATGGAGATGGCTATTGGGGAGTGAAATTGACCAAATCACATTTTGAGGTATATATGAATATGCCACAGTGAAACCCACCATTCTGTATAATTGATATGCACTTTTTTTAAAGGTCCCCTGTGAGGCTCAAATTCCAAGAAAGGAGAAACATTAGCTAAAGGTTTCAATTTTTCTCCCCCAAAACCAGAGGGTGAGATGGAAGATGGTCTGTGGTTTTGGGAGAGTCTGGAGTGGAAGGGAGAGAAATCCAAAGCACTCTTACCTCCTGCTCTTAGTTGTCACTGTGGAAAAAATAAAGCTCTTATGTCCACAACTCTGCTGAATGTACCTTCAAGGCAGACCCAGTATTTTAATTCATGTCTCACCCCATAGTGTCAGGCATATAATACATGCTAATATAAATGTACAAACTCATTGGATTGAATAAGATGTAATTAAATAATCTTTTATAAAAATTTTAGCATAGCTTAAAAAATGGCAGCCATGAATGATATAAGCACAAGTCGGTGGCTTGCAGGGAGTTGGATAGGATGCTGTGGGAAGAGGGAGGAAGGCAGTACGATGTGCGCATGTTTATCTGCTCTACCGAACGTCTTTGCGGGGCAGACTGCTCCTCGTCGTTTTCTTTAGTACAAGCTTACACTCTACTTCGGAACATCTGGGCTTGGGCAGTGATTAGCAGGTTGTGCATTTGTAATAACAGGTCTGACTTGGGAAATTATAGCATGTGAGGTCTCAGAGGTTAGTAATCAGGAGGGATTTACTAAGCCTCCCTGGGCCAGTACCCAGGGCCATCCTTCTTGGCAGACTGACTCAGCCAGCATCGCCACCTGTTTGGTAGGTGGCAGAGCTGGTCACACTGCCTCTGCCCACATGCCATTCTGCCTGGATATGCAGCTAGTGAGGAAAGGCCGCACCTCCAGCTGCAGAATTCTTGAATTCTAACACGCTTTACACTCTTCACCCCACACAATGAGCTAACAGGGAAGATGGATGGTTGCCGATTAGAACGCTGGGAACTGAACACATTTAATAACCTGCCGTGAAAAACTCATCCCCTCTGCAGGGTTTAGTCTGTAACAGGAATAAAGATAAAATAAATGCAAGGGGGAGGGAGGGTAGGAAGGGGGTGCTGTCACTGGTCCCCTTTGGTCACCAGTCGGTGCCTTTATTGATGGTTTCTGTAGGGAGGAATAGGAAAGAAGAGCGAGGGACTAGAGAAAATGGCATTTCATTCTACCTCTTTGTGGTGGTAGGGGCCGAGGCAAGGGCTGAGCTCAGTAGGGAAGCCAGGAGCTCCGTGCCCACCTCCAGGGATTTCTGCTCTTCCTGTCTGTACAAGTAGGTGGTTTATTTCCAAGTGCACCAATTTGGAGTCTTACCTTGCACAGTTGGTGTGTGTGTTCTGCAAAGGCCCAGAGGGAAGCATGCCGGGAGGGGAGGGAGTTTGGCTTTGAAGCCAGCCAGAATATGGTTTTTTGATATATGAACCTTTTACCTAATTTTAAGCAATATATCTTCTGCTCCCTTTATCCTTTCCACTCACCCGGCTCCGCCAGGCACAGATTGTCCTTTTTCCCCATCTGGCCTATATTAATCAACTGCCCCTTTATGGTAGACTGTCTATTATTGTAAGAAGGGCCAACCCCAGGAGAAACTGCAAAAACGGTACTTCGTCTTCAGCTTCTCCTCTTTCTGCTGGCCTGGCCCTCCCCACCAACTCCACGGCACAATTCGATTGTCAGGGAACTCAGTGAACTTCGGTGAGAGCTTCCATGTGGCATATTTTCATCCTCATAATAGATCTTACATTTGGCTCTTCTGTACATTATCTCATTTGGCCAGCAACTCTATGAAGAAAGCAGTAATAGGCTTTACCTTCCAAAAGGTATTTTTAACCACTTATAAAATGTACCGAGTGCTCGTGACTTGCCAAGTCCCTGTGTTAAATGCCTTACATACCTCAGTAAATCATCAGACCCGCTCTGTGAGGTTGATAGCATTATAGCTACTTTATAGAGGAGAAAGCTAAGTGTCGCCAGCTTGCCCAAGGTCATATAGCTAACTGGTGGCAAAATCAGGGTTTTGGCCTGAACTGCACCATTCTGCACATGCAGAAGGCAAGCTAATTAGTATGCCCATTTTCTAAAGACCTTGTTCTCTTTTAAAAATGGAAGTTTGGAGAACTATTTTGCAGAACTGGTAATTGGTATTCCTGGAGAAAGAGCTCCTTTAAATAAATGATGCCAGAAGACAAATTCCTACAACATCTGGATTGGACCGCCATGTTGGATTTCGGGCATAGTACTAAGCAACGGAATAACCTTCCCCTAACTCTCAAATTGTGTAGTCAGCATCTGATTGTTAAATTGAGTCCATAGAAAGTAGAAGAATCGTGTGAACCTCCTGCACTATGGCTTCTTCCCTACTATCCCACTGAAGCTGCCCTGCAAGAGTCCCTGAGACTTCCTAGCTAAGTCACAGTTACCTCCATTTCTATCTGTTGAGGTCTCTCTGCAGTGTTTCATGGCTGACCATGTTTTTTCAATTGTTTTTTTTGTAGTATTGGAGATGGAATCCAGGAGTGCTCTATCACTGAGCTAAATCCCCAGCCCGTTATATTTGTTTATCTGGTTTTTTATTTATTTATTTATTTTGAGACACAGTCTCTTAAGTTGCCCAGGATGGCCTCAAACTTGTGACCCTCCTGCATCAGCCTCCCAGGTAGCTGGGATTACATGTGGGCACCACCATACCCAGCTCTGGCCATTTACTGAAACTCTCCCTTGCCTTGGTTACAGGGCAGCAGTATGTTCTGGTTTGCTGTTACTTTTCTGGCTTCTCCTTCTCAGCCTCTTTCAAAGGCTCAGGTCTCTGACTATATTGGTCATGGTTCAGGTACCAACAGCAGAATCCATCTTAGTTAGCTTAAGCAGACAGGGATAATTGCAGGGTTTTCATCGGCTTACAGAATCAGTGGGAGAGCTGAAGAAGTGGACTCTAGAATGGATTACTAGGAACAAAGGCACACTCAGAACTGAGTTGCCAGGGGAGTCGCTGCTCAGGCACAATCAGGAAGTGCCTGCTGATTAAGAAACTGCCTCTGCACTGCCAACTCAAGATCTCGTGTTGCTGCGCTCCACACCAGCTTGCAGGACACCGCCTGCCCTGCCTACTCCCTACTTATTCAGCTCTGAAATTGGAGCCTCATGTGAGGGCGTCTAATTCTCATCCTTGGAAATCCTGGCTACAAGGAGCCTGGGAAATGTAGTTTGGGACTGTTAAACTTTGCAGTAAATAAAGGCACACTAAAAGGAGATTGAAATAGACATCGAGAGCCAGGTGTGGTAGTACACACCTGTAATCCTGGTATTTGGGAGGCTGAGACAGAAGAATAGCAGGTTAGAGGCCAGCCTCAGCAATTTAGTGAGACCCTCAGCAAATTAGCGGATGCTGTTTCAAAATAAAAAGTAAAATAGGGCTGGGAGTGTAGCTAGGAGGTAGAATCCCCTGGATTCAATCCCCAGTACCCCCCAAAAAGAAACAGATATTGAGTCATTCAATCCCTTAAATTTTAGTGTTCCTCAGGCTTATGTTCTTAGCCTTTTTCTTTTGTAGTGCTATCTCTGGAGCAATTTATGGCTTCGACCACCATCTACATTATGGCTAACCCAAATCTCTTGCCTGAGCTCCAGACTCAAATGTCCAATTGGCTACTACATAGCTCCACTTCCTCCAAAGCCATCCTCCTCCTCTTCCTCCTCTCATTTCTGTTTATTTATTTATTGTGGTACTGGGGATTGAACCCAGGGGAGTTCTACTTCTGAGCTACACCCCCAATCATGTTTTTTATTTTGAAACAGGGTCTTGCTAAGTTGCTGAGCGTCTCGCTAAGTCACTAAGGCTATCCTCAAACCTGTGACCCTCCTGTCTCAGCCTCCCAACTACAGGAATTACAGGTGTGCACCACCATGCCCAGTCTCAGATTTCTATAGTGAATGGCACAACCTACTACCAAACCTGAAACCGGGCCGTTGCTCTGTCCCTTGTCTGCCTCGTGCAAATGCTGCCTGTGGTAGGTAGCTGGTCTATATTTTCCAGTCTTCCTGCAATTAGGTGGGGCCACATGACTCCTGTGTCCCGGGCAATGTAATGTAGACTTAGGTAGAATGAGCAAAGCCCAGGGGAGACACGTGGAAACGGCCCATACATCACCTACGTCTGTCCTCATCTTCCAGCTAAATGGAGAGGATGTCAGTCCACCAGAGGAGAGCAGAGTCATAGAGACAAGGAGCCTGGCTCTGGGAATGACTCAGAGGAGCTCTGGAGCCCATAGAAATGATTGGTATTGTGTTATGATGTGGGCGTATGACAGTCGTGAAAGTGTCACTCAGATCTCTCGCTAGGAGGAACAAAATTTGCCATGGCCCTGGCTGCTGCTGCCCGCGGGATCTCAATCATTGTGTTTCTTCCAAGGCTGTGCTGCTTTTGGGCTCTCCCAGCTAATGACTGAGCATGGTGGTGGGGCACTAATACAACCCATTCTTGCAAGACACAGTCAGCTCTGACTCATGGATTCTCCTTTGGCCTGGTTGAACCTTGCTCTGTGTGTGTGTGTGCTCTGTGTGTGTGTGTGTGTGTGTGTGTGTGTTTTACTGGGGATTGAACCCAGGGGCAGTCTACCTTTATACCTCTGGGCTACACCCCTAGCCCTTTTTAAATTTTTTTTTGTTTTGAAACGGGGTCTTGCTAGGTTGTTAAGAGTCTCGCTATGTTGCTGAGGCTGTCCTTGAACCTGTGATCCTTCTATCTCATCCTCCCAAGTACAGGGATTACAGGCATGCTGAAATGCAATTTATATAGTGATGGAGTCTTCTGAGAGCATGCAGGGTCAAGTGAGGGAAGGCACCACACACCCCTTGCATACAGGAAGAATGTGGACCTGCTGATCGGCATACCGGTCAGAACAGCCTGAGCTCAATTTCTGTTATGTTCCAAGAAGCAGTCTCTGGAAAATTGTATATGAGTAACATATAAATCAAGCTTCTAGCCGGGCATGGTGGCTCATGCTTGTAATCCTAGTACTTTGGGAGGCGGAGACGGGAGGATCCAGGTTTGCGGCCAGCCTCAGCACGCGCGCTCTCTCTCCCCTCACTCTTCTCTCTCTCCTCTCTCTCTCTCTCTCTCTCTCTCTCTCTCTCTCTCTCTCTTTCTCTCTCTCTACCTAGTGAGGCCCTCCGCAACTTCGTGAGACCCGATTTCAAAATAAAGCATAAAAAAAAAAATAGGGCCAGGGGTGTAGCGCGGAGGTAGAACGCCCCTGCGTTCCATCCCCGGTACCGCAAAAAAAAAAAAAAAAATCAAGTTTCTAAATCACCTAACCTGTTTTTCTAAGACACAGCTGCACCTGACTATTAATGTTCACAAAAGCTATTTTCTTTGTTTGATCTGTACAATAAATATGAGACTGAGTGAAGCACAGGGACTCTTCTCCCTTCTGGGGTTGAGTCCTCTGCTCGTTCAACTCTTAAACTTCATTCCCGTGTCCGTGGTTCTTGCGGCCCCAATCTCCAACAATATAGACTCAATACCCATGTATGGTGTGAGTTCTGCTGCACCTGAAATCGGAGTACATAATGCCCTGCTAAAGAACTTTCTGAGGCCCCAATCAATTGAGATAAAGAGTAAATTCCTCAGAGCACATTCTAGGCCTTCCACAAATTCACCCTTGCTTCCGTCTCCATATCCATACCCCAGTCCAGTCCTCGCAAACCAATGGCAAGCTCTCCAAGGCCCCACGCCTCTTTCCTGCCCCTGGGTCTTTGTAAATAGTATTGCTTCGGAAGGGAACATCTTTCTCCTACTCTTGTCTTCTGAAAACACTGTTTCAGAAGACCATCTCTTCCAGATACGGCTTGTGCATCTATTGCCTTCTCCAAGAATCTTTGCTGATACCACTCTCGGCCCTTACCTGACTCCCAGGCTGAGTTAGGTGCCCTCTCCACCGCCACCCTGCCTTCCCCAAGGCTCCCACAACACACTATCGCAATTGCCTGTGTACATATGGGTTCTGGTTTGACTCTTAAAAGTTGGAGATTGACTTCACATAAATGTATTCCTCCAAAATAGAAAATGCTTAACAAATGTTTATAAAGTGAATGAGTAACTCAGAAAAGAATGAATGAATGAATGAATGAATGAAAATGTTGGGTTCTTTAATACACATTCTGTATATTCTTTATGTAGTTCATAAAGATCCTTCAGTTGCCAATATCAAAATATGTATTTGGCATCCTGTTGTGGGTATCTATTAGTCTAGCCAAAATGTTGAGTCAGAATTTCAGGAAATGAGTGTTAGGTAAGAAAACTAATTAAGTAGTCTTTAACTAGGGCTTCTATAGGGGGTCCATAAACTCACTGAAATTCTTTTTTTTTTTTTTGCGGTACTGGATATTGAACCCAGGGGCATTCTACCTCCAAGCTATACCCCCAGCCCTAGTTTTTCATCTTTATTTTGAAACAGGGTCTCACTAAGTTGCAGAGGGCCTCACTAAGTAGCTGAGGCTGGCCTTGAACCTGCGATCCTCCTGTCTCAGCCTCCCAAGTACTGGGATTACAAGCGTGAGCCACCATGCCCAGCGTTAAACTCACCGAAATTCTATACAAAATTATATTCATATATATGCATTAGTCTGCACCTCACACACATGTATTCTTTCCTATCAGGCAGTTGACAAGGGTTCTTTGAATGGAAGAATGGAAAGTAACCAGGTCTACTTCAACTGTACAAAGACTTAGACTCTTCACTTTTGCCTACAAATGTCTGGTGGGTGTCTAAAAGCAGGATTAAAGAGCTGGCATCCATACACTTACTTTGCATCCATCTCCCCTGCTCTGAGTCGCCTGGGATTCCAGGAACAAGGTCTGATCGATAAAATCTTATGATGAGTCAAAGCTACCCCATGGGCAACAGAAACTTTCTTATCACTGACCAGGTCCCCCAGACCAATCCTGAGATAATGATGGACCAGACCACGCCTGATCAAGATTACTAGCCTGGGCAGCTGTGAAAATCCTCCAGCTATGCAAATCCCCAACCCTTACCCTCATTTCCCTTCCTATAAAACCTCAAAGGTGTGGTGGCACATGCCTGTACTCCTAGTACTCGGGAAGCTGAAACAGGAGGATCCCAGGTTCAAGGACAGTCTCTGCAAATAGTGAGACTCTCTGCAACCTTGCAAGACCCTGTTTCAAAACAAAAAATAACAAGTGCTGGGGCGTGTAACTTGAAGGTAGAATGCCCCAGGTTCAATTTCTAGTACTAAACCAAACCAAACCAAACAAAATAAAACAAAAACAAAACCCCTCAAAGTCTCAAAGTCATTGTCATCCCCTCTGAAGACAGGGCCAAGGTCTTGGGTCCCCTTGTCTTCCTGGTGTAGTTGCACTGATTAAAATTCCTTTCATCCAGCTATACCACTCTTGGGTATCTTTCCGAAGGACTGAAATCAGAGAACTACAGTAATATATACTTATCCATATTCATAGCAGCACAATTCACAATAGCCAAATTATGGAACCAACCTAGGTGTCCATCAACAGATGAATGGATCACAAAATTATAGGATATCCACACAATGGAATTCTACTCAGTAGTAAAGAAGAACAAAATTATGTCATTTGCAGAAAAATGGAAGGACCTGGAGAACATTATATTAAGTGAGATTAGTCAGTCACAGAAAGTGAAGGATCATATGTTTTCTCTAATATACAGAAGCAAGGGTGTAATTGGGATACAAGAGGGACTTTAGATAATGGAGGAGAAACTCCAGTGGAGCCAGGGAGGTGGGCTAGGGAAGGGGAGGGGGAAGACTGAGGATCAATGAAGGAATTACTACCATGGGCTTTATGTACATATGTGAGAATACCCATGTAAATCTTAGCTCCCTGTGTGGGGAAGGGGGGATGGGGAGGGAGTCGGGGAAAAGTCCACCAAGTACTGTGTGCATGTATGTCACTATCAACATGATTTACATTATGATGTGAGACTATAATGCACCAATAAAAGCATATTTTAAAAAGTCCCTTCCATGCTTTTCACTATCACCTTCTGTTTGGTATTTGGGGCGATGGGCTGGACCTGATTTATTGGACCCCCAGCGTCAGACCTCTGGCCTACAACTCCAGTAACAGCACCATGGAAATACTTGGATAAGACAGTGACAAGACCGAGGAGAGGAGAGGTGACCATGAGAATGACATGGCCGCTCTAAGAAGGGCAATCTAGCATTTTAATTTATTAGTGTATTCTCTGCTAGTGAAGTGTCTCGTCATGAAATATAGCATTAAAAATATAATAAGCCGGGCATGGTGGCTCACGCTTGTAATCCCAGTATTGCAGGTTTCAACTTAGTGAGACCCTGTTTCAAAGTAAAATAATATAATAGGGCTGGGGGCATAGCTTAGAGGTAGAATGTCCCTGGGTTCCATCCCTAGTACCACACACAAACACACACACACACACACACACACACACACACACACACAATACATATATATATATATATATATATATATATAAAATTGGTAAATATAACATATTTACCAATTCAAGCGTTGTAACAAGGGGTCCCTTGAAATTATCCTTTGCTCCTCTCTCCCTTCTCCCTAATCCTCTGGCTGAAGAAATGCCCCACCTGGATGTTAACTGCTAAACCTTTCTTTAAATTCACGAAAACCAGGACTTGATAACCTACCTCTGTAGGAACTAGACATAGGAGCTTGAACTCTGTTGTGATGTTTTGGAGAGAATACACACGGTGGTGGAGGAAGACCCTGCCCAGCCTGGAGCCTCACTGCTGCCTCCCTCCCTCCCTCCCTCCCTGTGAAAACCCTTGGTGCCCCTGGCCCCAGAAGATGGGGCTTGGAGGAGCTATCCCCTCTGACCTGGCCAGCCTTGGATACACCTGACTCCTTCCTACCAACACTCATCTCACAAATATTGGTACTACAGAGGTGGGCAGCCTAGACATTTGATTCTGGTAACCAACCGTGTGACAGGGTCAAATTTTACAGCCACTCTTTTAAGAAATCTGTGTTTGCCCTGTGTGTGTAACTGACTACAATGAAGAAAGGAGAATTGAAAAATGCGGAGAAGGGACTGGCGATATAGCTCCATGGCAGAGTGCTTGCTGAGGATGAGTGTGGCCGAGTTTGATCTCCAGCAGTGACACCAGCAGCAGGTCTTTTAGGCTTTTGCTAGCATTGTGGAAGAAGAAATGATTCTGAGAGGGATCCTGAGGAGTCTCCAGAGGGAGCCTTGGGGATTCAACTCGGGACCCGCAGGGGTACTGGACATTGAAGTCAGGGGGATTCTATCTCTGAGCTACACCCCAACTCTATTTTTACTCTTTTAAATTTTGAAACAGGGTCTTGCTAAGTTACTATGTGCTGGCCCTGAACCTGAGATCCTCCTGTCTCAGGACAGGCTTATTTAGGAAAGTAACAAATACACATTCAAGGGAGAATGTGGGTCATCTCACGAGAAGGAGAGGGAGAGGAAGAGAGAGGTGCACTTTGGGGGTTCATAGCTCTTCTTTTAAAGGAAACTGGGTAAGGAGTGGGTATGGAAAGGTATGTGAGGATGACTTCAGTACTGTGAGCACAAGACAGCTTAGGTGGCCTGGTCATTTCCCAAATCCTTGACATGGTCTCCCTTGTCTGATCAATAGATAATGCTGGAAAATCTCCTATTACAGGTTTCTTGAGATATTATATCTCTCTTGCTTAAACTAATCATTGGTGGGACAATTAACAGTGCACCAGGTAGATTTACAGATTTTCCAGAAATCTGGGAGTGATAGGTTTGGAGAAGTACACAGAATTTCTGAATTAAAATTTTATTTCCTTCTCCTTCCTTTATGTTTTCTTTCTACCTCCTTCCTTTTCTTTCTTTCTTTCTTTCTTTCGTTCTTTCTTTCTTTCTTTCCTTCCTTCCTTCCTTCCTTCCTTCCTTCCTTCCTTCCTTCCTTCCTTCCTTCTTTCTTTTGCAGTCTAGAGATTGAACCCATGGGCACTCTACCTCTGAGCTACAACCCAAGCCCTATTTTCTTTTGTGGTACTGGGGATTGAACCCAGGGGGATTCTATCTCTGAGCTACACCCTAACTCTATTTTTACTTTTTTAAAATTTGAAACAGGGTCTTGCTAAGTTACTATGTGCTGGCCCTGAACCTGAGATCCTCCTGTCTCAGCCTCCCAAGTACTGGGATTATAGGTGTGTGCCACTGTGCCTGGCTTCTACCTATTCCATTTATTTCTTCTATTCTACCTCACCAGCAGTAGCAAACAGAGATTTGGAGAGCAGCAGCAGAAGGATGGAACCCAGAAATTTGCTATACATGGAAGAATTGGGGGAAGTATAATTTTTAAAATAAGTGTAATAAAGCGTCCTCCCTTTTAATCAGGCTTCTGTAAAGATCTGAGTTGTTTTTCAAGGTCTTGGGAGCTGGGTTTGTGTGTCTTAGTGGGGGTGCCACATGGAAATACCCTGATTTATTTGCTCAGGTTCCCCAGCCCATTCTGTCCTGGGGCAGCCTGGAGTCCACACCCTGACACACCTGCTTTTGGTCTAGGTTAGACAGAGTGAGGGGAGGTGAGAAGTTAATTACCATTTATCAGAAGTTTCACTATCTGAGCCTCTCCCAGATTTTTATTTGTTTTGTGGGCGGTCTGGGTCATTCTTCAGGTATGGAAACTTCCTCAGGACAGATTACTAAGTCTCTAGACAAAAAACACAAAGGGTATTGCCATTTTATCCTGGACATTTTTTAAAAAGACTCTTGTTCTTTTACTATTAAAATACAACTCTAGTGGTGGCACACGCTTGTAATCCCAGTACTTTGGGAGGTAGAGACCGGAGGATCCGGGTTCGCGGCCAGCCTCAGCTCTCTCTGTCTCTCTGTCTCTCTGTCTCTCTGTCTCTCTCTCTCTCTCTCTCCTTAGTGAGGCCCTCCGCAACTTTGTAAGACCCGGTTTCAAAATAAAGTATAAAAAATAGGGTCGGGGGCGTAGCACGGAGGTAGAACACCCCTGCGTTCAATCCCCGGTACTGCAAAAAAAAAAAAAAAAATACAACTCTAAAATTGTTTATAGTGGACACTTCAGTGAGCTGCCCAGATCCAGGACTTCATTTCAGACCAGAAACACTTATTCTTCGGCTGCTGGAAGGGTTAATAGCTGCTGGCTGGCTCCCAGCTAAGTCCTTCTCTCTATGGTTATCCTCCAATGGAAAGAGGCTCTTTATCCAGGGTTACTTCCCCTTCCCAGGCAGCCCCCATCCAATCAACATCCCCAGTTTGAGGAAATGCTTCAAGGTCACCCCAGTTCCAGAGACCCTCACAGAATCTGCCACCATCATTGCTGGAAGGGTATCATAGTCAAACTTCTCTCTGCTCAATCCTGCTTCTTATCTCCCCTATAGATGTTGATCCAAGACACCCCATCCCCAGTAAACATCCTATATATTAATCTCCACTGCAGAGTTCACTTCTCAGTGTTAGAAGTAAATTTTTATGGCATCATTAAAAAAAAAAGACACATAGTTGAAAGCAGCTCGGCAAGGCGAATTTTACTTTTTGCAAAAAGGGTTCCTGTCACCAGAAAGGTCTGGCGTACAAGAACAACATGGAGGAAATTACTGGGCGTTTTATCTTTAGTGTGGCGCTGCTGTGCTGTGTTTCTATTGGTGGGAACACAGCCTCACAATTTTTATGCCATTGGCTAAAGGGGACGCCGGGGAGGGGTTGGCACTCACAATTTTTAGGAAATGCTATTTACAAAAATACAAGCACAGGTACACAAATACAGTTACACAAATGGCAGCTTTACAACATGGTGCCCAAGTTAAGCCATTCCTTTGATAGAAAATATCTATTTCTCACAATTCCCTCCTCTTTTATTATACATTATTACTCTTTTCTTCAAACTTTATTAACATATGGCAACTCTTGCTCTTAAAGGTATTTAACAAGAGGTTATTTTATTAATAGCATCAACTGTTTAACTATTTTCCATATGATATCTAAGGTGTGGTTAATGACACTCTGTTGATTACCCAATCTATTTTTTATGAATGGTGGACCATTAAAATAATATTAGTGTAAACCATGTAGCTACCTGGTTTTTAGCCTCAAATTTATTGGGACCACCCTTTGAAATCCTGGTTGAATTTACATATATGCAAGGGTCTAATGACCCACTAGAGGGTGCCTCACTTTGGGTTTGAAATGCCATGTTGAAAGGAATTGCCAATTGTACTACTTATAATAATTGTAATAATGTCACTAAGAGTAGAAAACCTCATTGATTTAAATATGAAGAACATAGGAGCAGGCCTATGTCTTTGAAGACCACTTTTGACTAAAAGATTAGTAATGAGAAAATAAGCCTTTTTTTAATAGCCCCCACCCTGAGGTAAACAAAGGAGGGCTTCTTCTGGCAGCTAAAAAGCCACAGATAAAAGATGGCACCACCCAGTCCTAACCACTGAAGCCCAAGATGGTGCCCAAATGGCATCACCCAGCCATACCCACGTGAGACCCAAGATGGCACCCAAGATGGCGTCTTCCAGTCACATGGGACGCAGGTGAAGTCCAAGATGGCAAACTAAACTAAAAAACTTAAGCTTTGGCAGGAACCCAGTAGGGTGTTTTACTTAAAAATCACCACTCTTGCTATTAATCCTAAAGAATGCAATCTTAAACTGCCCCTGACATATATAAAAATACATTTAATACATTCAAATATATTGTCTTTTACTGATGTTAAGCCAAGATTACTTCATATTTAGCAGTTGATGTTCAGCTTTTAACTTACTTATACACAATCTAGATTTATTTTTAAAGATAAATCATTTATAAAAACTTACTTATATTTACCTAATTTATCCATTTTAATAGCCGGTTAGCACTTTAAGTCATTACTTTAACAAAATAAAAATCCTAAAAAAACAACAATGGACCCACCATATGATCCGGCTATACCTCTACTGGGTATCATACCAAAGGGATTGAAACCAGAAAACAACAGTAATATATGCATACCCATGTTCATAGCAGCACAATTTACAATAGCCAAATTATGGAACCAACCTAGGTGTCCATCAACAGATGAGTGGATTACAATGAACACTGTAATTTAAACAGACAATATAATATTTTTTTTTTGTGGTACCGGGGATTGAACCCAGGGGTGTTCTACCTCTGCGCTACAC